>JAADYI010000674.1:0-13952 GCA_023338185.1 Lagenidium sp. CBS 127285
CGTCGTCGTCGTGCGGGTCTCGTGTCGCGCTTGAGCCCTTGCTTTTCGTCGTCGTTTGTTTCTGGTGGTGGGTGGAGGCGAGTCACTGCGATCCGCATGGTCGCATGGAACGAGGCCACGTGGTCGCGTGGTCTTTGTGGCTCCAATGCCGTGTGCCCGGTCCGCTTGGTCGCGACCAAGCAGATCGAATGGCTCCACCAACTAACTGAATGGCTGCCGGCCATGTCACAGCTGACACGGGACCCGGCTGCCAGATTCAGAGTCGCCTGTTCAGCAGATTCCTCAAAAGCCCCCCCGACCAACTGGAAATCTGCGACTCGGCGCCGCCCGCGGCTGCTGCCATTGTGTCCTGTCGTCCTGGGTTCGGTCTGTTGATCTGTCGGTCCGTTTGGCTCGCGCCCGTCGCTCTCACTCGGCCGCTTGGTCGCTCCGTTCCCGCTCGTTTCGCGTTCGCGTCGGTTCCTGGCCCCCACAACACAAAGCACAACACGCGCACACACCAACGGCTTGATCCCTCTGTCTTCCCGATGCTGCCCGCCCTCCGCTCGCTGCCCCCGCGCGTTGGCCGTCGTGCTTCGAGCGCCGTCCACGCCACGCCAAGTCGCGCTGTGCATCGCTCCCGGGCCCGCCCGACGACGCTCGCCCCGACGGCCCCGCCCTCGTTGCTGGCTGCTGCTGCTGCTGCCACCGCCAGTGCCAATACCACAGCCCCGCCCGCGGCCATCAAGCGCGCGTGGGCGTGCTTTGCGACGCCGGCGTCGGCCTGGCGGGACCGCCTCCGGGCCCACGTGCACGCCCTCCGCCAGCGCCAACAGCGGAGCCCCTTTGTCCTCGCCCAGTACGCCGAGTTTGTCCGCCGCCACCCCGAGTACCCGTGGACGGGGCTCGTCGATCCGCACTATGCGCCCCTGGCCCGAACGGCGGCGCCCCCGTCGGCGACCTTTAGCTACCTCCGGGACCGCCTCCAGCTTCGCAACGACCCCCAGACCGTCGCCCGACGGAATCACCATCTCGTCGTGAGCCTCCTCCGCCGCCGTCGGCGCCAGTTGTCGTCGGTCCCTCCGAGCGTGGCGGCCTCGAGCGGCCATCGTCGCCAGCGACGGGATCATCGCGTACGCACCAACCAGCAGCAGCAGTTCCTGCAATCACGTGCATCGATGCATTATCGAGACGAGGCATCGGCCGCGAGACGGCTCGTTCGAGACCACTGCCACCAGGTCCGAGCGCCCCGTGTGCTGCGCGTGGCCATGGTCCCGCGCCACTCGCGCCGCTCTCATCGACAACGTCAAGCGACCGTCGTGGTCTGAAAGAGAGAGAGAGATACCGAGTGCACGAGCGCTTGTGCGCCGCCGTCGAGTCGGTATTAGAGAGAGGAAAGTCGTACATAAGCCCCACGGACACCAACGACTCGCACCGTTGTGCGCATTTTGCTATCGTTCTTTTTGTGTTTTCGCGTTCGCGTTCGCGCACGCCCACGCACGACAACAACCCTCGCCATCCATAGCGCGGCCCTCTCAGATGAGCTGGGTCATGGCCGCGCCCCCATGATCATCGACGTGGTCAAAGAAAATGGCCTCGTAAAAGCCCCGAAAGGCCTCGATCTCCCCGACGCCCTGCGAGTACTTGGCCAGGTAGCTGTCCTGGCCCGTCGTCGGGGCCAGGAGCTTGTTCACCTCGGTCTGGAGCGCGGGGATGAGCTTGGCCAGTGGCGGGCTCCGCTTGGGCTGCTGCTGCTGCTCGGGATCCTCCCGTGGCTCCTGGTTGTGCTCGTGGGGCTCCTGCAGTGGGTCCTCGTCCTGCAAGCGGCTCGAGGTGATGCCGTAGACGACCTCATTGAGGTCCTGGAAGGCGTTGCCGCAGAGGAACCCAAGCGAGTGCTGCAGGGCCGGGCCAAAGAGGTCGCTGTCGAGGAGGTCCCAGAGATCATTGAGGAGGCTGATCACGGCCTCGCTCTGCCCCGGCTTCTTGTCGGCGTAGATGAGAAAACTCTGCCAGCGCGTGAGATTCGCCGACGACGGCGGAACGGACGGCGGGAGGATCGCCAGGTAGATCTCCTGGAGGAGCTCATTGAGCTCATCCCGCTCGACGCGGAGCTTGCGGCTCACGTCCCAGCTGCGACGAGAGCCCATTCAAATGACTCAGATCAGTCCGAGTTGCCGGCTCTACGAAGGCGCGCAACGGTGGCATACGAAGTACGGTACCTCTGGAGCAGCTCGTTGGCCGCCACGACGCGCTCGACGTGCTCGTGGATCCGCGCGATGCCCTCGTCGAGAAAGTATTCGAGCCCCGAGGCGAGGAACTCGTGCTGCGCCTGCTGCTGCTGCTGCTCGTCGGGGACCATGCGCCCGTCGTCGGCCTCGCGCTTGCTCCGCTCAAAGGTCCGCTTGCCGATGATCGCGATCTGGGCAAACACGAGCAGGTGCCAGAGCCCAAAGGCCAGGAGGGCCGTGAAGTAGCGGGTCACGGCGACGCGCTTGGCCTGGTCCCAGAGCGCATTCCGCCGCGGGCGGGCGGCCTTGTCGAGGCCCTTGAGCTCCTGGACGAGGGCCTCGAGGTCCACGCGGGCGTAGAGCGTGCGCTTGAGCCGGGGGAGGAACCGCCGGATCGTCGCGTTGCTCTCCTCGGTCGTGCTCGCGAGCGAGAGCTGCAGGCGCTGGTGCTCGGCGAGCTGGCGCTGGAGCGAGTGCAGGTAGCGCTCGGCCTCGGACTGCACCCGGCGGTAGCCGTAGTAGGCCCCCGCGGCGCAGGCCGCAGCGACGCCCGCGCCGAGCACCAGGCGCTTGTGCCGCCGGACAAAGCCGCAGACCCCCGCGGCGGCGTGCTCGAGCGCCGACCACATCGGATTTGGTGTTGCTTCTTGTTGTCAATGGGGGTGACGACGAGGGTGGAGCGAGTGGGGGATTGGACAAAATGGGCATTTCATGAACACTGATTGGTCCAAATGAATCGGCAAAACGATAGAAGATGATCGATCCTCATCATACCAATCTGATCGAGAAGACAGCAACGTCGCAAGATGAGCAGCGGGCGCCATGATGAGCTCTTCCTGGCCCTCGCGCAGCAGCACGCGGGCATCGACTCGCTCCTCGATGGGTTCTTTGACTTTCTCCACCGGAAGACCGACTTTTACGTCGTCACGGCGGATCCCGGGGCCCGGCGCATGGGCTTCCGCCCCGGCCACGCCGAGCAAAAGGTTGGGAGAGCACATGCACCGGACGAGCTAATGTCCACGCGTCTCGTGATCGTTGACACAGTCACGCGTGTGCGTGTGTGTGGGCTGCGTGTCTGGTCCAGTAGCTCCTCGAGGCCTTCCGCAAGTATCCGATGAAGCACCTGGACCCGTCGCCACCACTGACAACCGCAAGCGCGACGAACGCAGCAGCAACAACACCAGCAACGACAGCGACAACGACCGCGACGGTGACGGCGGCGTCAACAGCAAAGCACTGCCGGAGCAAGACGGAGCGTCCCGTGCCAAGGACGACGAGCGAGGGCAAACAGCGTGCGTGACTGTCTGTCTATTTGAATGCTGGCTGCCGCTGCTTGGTGCGCCGTGCTCACTGTGGATGCTGGCTCGTAGTCCCCATTGGAAATGGCGGGGCCGCGGATCACTACACGTGGACGCAGACCCTCGACGATGTGTCGGTGCGTGAACTCGGAAACTGCCCCGGGCGGTATCGTACTTGCCAGGAACTCGTCATAACGTTGATCGCCGACAGATTCACGTTGAACTGCCCCCGGCAACGACATCCCGGGATCTCGAGTGTCAAATTCGACCGACGCATCTCCGCGTGGCCCTCCGGCCGCGAAATGGCGACACCCAGTCCCGCGTGCTCATCGACGGTGAGTTGCCGGAGCGGATCCGACCGGACGAGAGCCTCTGGTCCATCGAGAGCGCCAGCGGGGGACTGCAAATCTCACTGGACAAGATCAAGAAGACGTGGTGGGCGAGTGCGATCGTCGGTGACCCCGAAATCGACACGAGCCAAGTGGACTCGACGCGGCAGATCCACGAATACGACGATGTCACTCAGGGGGCCATTCGCAAGGCCATGTTTGATCAGCAACAGCGACAGCAGAACCTCCCGACGAGCGACGACATGGCCACGGAGCGTCTTCTCGCCGAGGCCCGGAAACTCCCCAATTCACCAATCTAGAATGTGCCACTTGCCACACACAAAAAAGCAAAATTGAGTCAACATTCGATTTTCATCCCGGACGATTTACAGAATGCCCCAGTGCCGCTCGAAGGCATTGGTGAGGCGGGTGATGGCCTGGGCGCCACTGAGCGGGTACTCGGAGATGGAGATCGATTCGTCCAACTGATGAAAAGAAACACGACGTCAAAAAAAAAAAAACTCTAATCGCGAGGGGACTAGATGATTGACACAAGTACGTACATAGTTGGTGTTTTCCTTGGTAATGTGACCGTGGGCCATGGCGCCAAAGATGAACACGACGGGCTCGTCCTGCGGGAGCTCCTGGACAAACTCCCAGGGGTTGACGAGCTTGCCAGTTCGGGTGAAGGCTACGAGGGTGGTGCCCATGAGCACATCAACAAAGAAGCAATGAAAAAACGGGCCGCCATGAAGCACTAACCGTATTTCTTGACATTGGCCGGGAGGTGCTTGGTGATGGGGTTCTTGATGACGCTGAGGAGCGTGTGGTTGCCGTCGGTAGAGCGGATCTTGAGCGTGTGAAGCAGTTGCACTGGGTTGTCACAGTTAGTACAAGCTCCCTATCCAACTCCCAATCACCGTGGCCCAGCAAAAACGCACCCATGAGACCGGCAAAGCGCTTGTAGGTCCGGGGCACGCGCATCTGCGAGCTCACGTCGATGAGCACGCCCTTGGCCGTGTGGATGTAGATCTTGAGGAAGCCGGCCTTGTTGAGCGGCGAGTCCAAGAGGGCCATGAGCTCCTGGTGGAGGATGTCCGGCCGCGAGTTGGACGGGTCCTTGTTGAATTTCTTGTGCAGGCCCTTGTGGTCATCGCAGTTGAGGAGCTGGTAGCCCTTGGAGCTCTTGACGGTCTCGAGCGTCGCCTGCTCCAGGATCACGATAACCTGCCGGCGCTTCTTGTCCTCAGCGGTCGCCGTCGTCGCCATCGTCGTCGTCGTCGTCGTCGTCGTTGGGTCTTTGCAAGCACCAGTGCGCCAGTCACTTTGGCGAGTTTCTCACGTCACAGATGCCAGGGGTGATTGGTCGTCCTTTTTGGAGGCATAATTTTAGCCAATCCCATGCCTTGTCCCGAAAAGATCCCTCGTCTCCTCCCAAAACGGGGGTTACAGTCAGTGGAGGGGCAGGTTACGCTCCTAGAAAGAAGGGGAGGGGGGAAATGACACAGGAGTGTGGGGGGAGGGAGGAGGGGGAGGAGGAGAGGAGGGGGTACGCTTTCGTGTCTCGCCCTCAAGGTGTATGGAATGTGATGGCCGCCGAGGCATCAGTCGTTGCGTGCCGATAAGCCAAAGTCCGAGAGAGCGAGAGAACGAGTGCGATGGCCGACGACGCCCTCGCCGCCGCGGCCACCGCCTATTGCGTGTGCCGGCAGGCGGACAGCGGGATCATGATCGAGTGCATCCGGGGCACCGGCGGCTGCAATGGCTGGGTCCACCCGCCCTGTTGCGGGCTCGTGCTGACCCACGACGAGCTCGAGGCCATCGACTCGTACATTTGCCCGCTCTGTGAGAGCCCGACGGACGATTACTCCAAGATGAAGGCCCTGAACACGGCCCTCGCGAACAAGCAGGCGCTCAAGATGCGCCGCCGGAAGGAGAAGGCCGCCGAGAAAGCCCGGGCCAAGGCCGCGGCGACCAAGTCGGAGCGCCCGTGGCGCTGCGGGGCCTGCGGGGAGGAGATGCCGAGTCGCAGTGTCGCCTACTGCACGCGCTGCGCGGCCCCGCGGCCGTCCTCGGCGTCCTCCGCTGCGCCGTCCGCTGCGTCATCGTCCTCCGCCTCCTCCGCAACAGTCGCCTCCTCGGCCAATGATGCGGCCACTAGTAAACAGCATCATCATCACCACCACCATCACAAGGAGAAGAAGACCAAAGCCAAGAAGGCAAGCAAGCACGATGGCGACCTTCCCGAGGACGACAGTCGCCGCCGGCGCTCGGGCCGCGAGTCCAACAAGGCCCGGAAGAACTACCACGTCCCCAACTCGGACGAGGACCTCGAGAGCGACGACGAGGACCCGGCGCAGGCCAAGAAGAAGCGCAAGTTGGGCCCGACGTCATCGTCGTCGTCCGCGATCCCGGGCGGAAGCGGCAAGAAGCGCAAGCGCGAGGCCGGCGACGACGACGATCTCGATGCCGACTCGGACGGCGAGGCCGAGTTTGAGGGCCACTGGCAGGGCGCAACAGGGGCCGCTTCGACTGGCGCCGCCGCCGCCGCCGCATCCGGGGCGACGGTCGCGCCGACGATGGTCATTGAGAAGATCATGGGCACCCGACGGCGGGAGGTTGCTGCCGCGGCGGACGCGAGAAGCACGACGATAAACGCGCCGACGGCGCCCGTGACCGAGTATTACATCAAGTGGAAGGGCTTTTCGTACCTGCACTGCTCGTGGGAGACCCGGGAGGTGCTCTTGGAGATTGATCCCGCGAACAAGCTCCGGATCAAGCGCTTCCACGAGAAGGAGCACCTCGGGCAGCATCGCGTCTGGGGCGGTGGCGGTGGCGGCGGCGGTGGGGCCAATGGCACTGGCGACGATGGCGATGGCGATGACACGGGCGAGACCGAGTACTTCAACCCCGAGTACCTCGAGATCCACCGGATCCTCGCCCAGCGCCAGGACCCGCCGATGGCCGCGGACCCCGCGTTCCCCGACGCGCCCGTGGACGACGGCCGGCGGTATTTGGTCAAATGGCGCGTGCTCCCGTACACGGATGCGACCTGGGAACGGGCGTGCGATCTCACGGACGACGCGGCGCTGGCCAAGTACGAGGCCGCGCTGGTCGTGCCCCCGAAGGAGGAGTGGGAGCCCCTGCCCCGCCCGACGATCCGCGAGTACCGCAAACTCGACGAGTCCCCGACCTTTGGCGCCGATCACTCGCTCAAGCTCCGCGCGTACCAGCTCGAGGGGCTCAACTGGCTGCTCTGGAATTGGTACAATGAACGCCCGAGCATCTTGGCCGATGAGATGGGCCTCGGCAAGACGATCCAGACGCTGGCATTTCTCGATCGCCTCCGCTGGAGCGACAAGATCCGCTGTCGGGGGCCCTTTTTGGTCGTCGCGCCGCTCTCGCTCATTGCCCAGTGGCAGAGCGAGTGCGAGACGTGGACGACGATGAACTGCGTCGTCTACCACGGCAACACGGACTCGCGGGAGATCATCCGAGACTATGAGTTTTACTACCTCGATCACCTCAACCGCCCGGACAAGAAGCGCCCATTCAAGTTCAACATCCTCGTCACCACCTACGAAGTCGCGATCAAGGATATAGGGATCCTCTCCAAGATCCGCTGGCGGTGTCTGGTGGTCGACGAGGCCCATCGCCTCAAGAACCAGGCCTCCCGGCTCGTCGAGCAGCTGCGCTCGCTCCGCCGTGATCACTGCGTGCTCCTCACTGGCACGCCCCTCCAGAACAAGACGGAGGAGCTGTGGGCCCTGCTCAACTTTCTCGATGCCAAGTCGTTTCCGAGCGTGACGGACTTTTTGGACAAGTTTGGGGATCTCCACGAGGCCCAGCAAGTCGCCGATCTGCACAAGATGCTCAAGCCGTACCTCCTCCGCCGCGTGAAGGAAGACGTCGAGAAATCGCTTCCGCCGAAGGAGGAGACGATCATCGAGGTCGAGCTCACACCGGTGCAGAAGCAGTGGTATCGGGCCATTTACGAACGCAACACGGCATTCCTCAGTCGCGGCGGCAACCCCCAGAACATGCCCAACCTCATGAACGTGATGATGGAATTGCGCAAGTGCTGCAATCACCCGTACCTCAACAATGGCGTCGAGGAACGGCTCATCGAGGGCCTCATCACGGACGCGCAGCGCCACGAGATGATGGTCAAGTGCTGCGGGAAGATGGTGCTGCTCGACAAGCTCCTCCCACGACTCAAGGAGGGCGGGCACAAAGTCCTCATCTTCAGTCAGATGGTCCGCGTCTTGGACATCATCGAGGACTACCTTCGCTACATGGGGTACATCCACGAGCGCCTGGATGGTAACATTCGTGGGAACGACCGTCAGGCCGCGGTTGATCGCTTTGTCAAGCCCGAGTACAATCGCTTTGTGATGCTGTTGTCGACAAAGGCCGGTGGTCTCGGCCTGAACCTCACGGCCGCCGATACGGTCATCATCTTCGACAGCGATTGGAACCCCCAGAACGATCTCCAGGCGCAGGCTCGTGCTCATCGTATTGGGCAGACGCATTCGGTGAAGATTTATCGCCTGATCACGAGCAAGACGTACGAAATGCACATGTTCCACAAGGCCTCGCTCAAGTTGGGTCTCGATAAGGCTGTGCTGACACACATGCGGCGCGAGAATGAAGGCGAGAAGGAAGGCGTCAAGAAGAAAACGTCCAAGGCCCAAGAGGCGAAGGAGATCGATGAACTCTTGAAACGTGGTGCTTATGACGTTTTCCGCGACGACGATAACGCTGGCGAGCAGTTTTGCGCGGCCGACATTGATCAAATTCTCCAGCGATCGTCTCAAATCGTGCAGTACGAGCAACAGGCCAAGTCTTCTTTCTCCAAAGCCAGTTTTGTCTCGGCAACGACGTCTGATGACGTGGATATCGACGATCCGGACTTTTGGAAAAAGGCCGTGGGCCTGACGGAACCCGATCCAGTCGAGAATGAGGATGCACTGCCGCTTCAGCGAAAGCGGACCCGTGTGTCGCGATTTGGAACTTCAACCCAAGGGGGATTCGACTCAGACGAGGACGACGATATCGATGCGAAGAAGTCAGAGACGGCAGCTGAGCGGAAGGAGCGCGAACGCGCGGCCGCCGAAGAACGAGAACGAGAGGAGAAGCGCGAACCCCGAGACTGGACGCTGAACGGCCGCGATCGGCTCCAGCGTGCGCTGATGCATTTTGGTGTTGATCGATGGGAGATTATTCGAAGCCAAAGCGGCGGCAGTCGGACTGTCGACGAAGTCGAACGCTTTGCCCGTGAGTTTATCTACGCGTGTGCGCTTGCCTGCGCGGACTCGTCAGCCGGCTCCTCGAAGGACGATACGAGTTTCATCAAGTCACTGATCAAGGCTTCCGCGTATGCCCAAAAAGTCGGATTAGTCGACGAGAATGAAATGTCCCAAGTGCTCAAGGATGATGACTTTGTGGTCAAGTTGAAGCAAGGTGGCGGTCGACGAGTGTTAATCCGGTTGGATATGCTGTGGCGACTTCGTCGGCTGGTCGTCGATGCCGTCGAGTCTCTTGATGAAGCGTACAAAGCGAATCCCACTGCCTTCAAACGTGAAGTAGAACCAGCAAGTGGGGACAAGCACAAGGATGATGCCACTGCCGGCGAAGACAGGGCGGGTGATGAATCCGCCTCCGAGGCCGAACCTGCTCAACCACCGCCACAGACGGCGGAAATTGACGATCGAGTGGCCTTTTATGGGGTCAACACCGTGAGCAAACAAATCAAGATTGCCGAGATTGGTGACCGGCCGTCGTGGACGCAGATCACACCGTGGTGGGACGACGAGGCTGATCGAAATCTCCTCATTGGTGTGTTCCTCCACGGCTACGGCCGCTGCAGCCAGATTCTCGGGGACCCGCGGCTTCGCTTTGCTGAGATTGCCCAGGCTGCGGAGGCGCGTGGTGTGCTGGATGGCGACAAGAATGGTGAGGCGGCGAGTGCGACCATGAGTGACGCCGAGCAGGACGATGACGACGACACCAACACTGTGAATGGAGACGATGAGCCAAGTACGAACGGCACGAGCAAGAGCGCGACGAGTAAGGCCAGTTCCAAGAAGAAGGATACTACCAGTGCCAACAAGGATGGCGCCCCCACGGCCACCGCCGCTACTGTTGAGGGCGAGACCAAGTCGTTTAAGCAGCCCGAGGTGCAGCAGATGAACCGCCTACTCTTTTGGCTGTTGTCGGCCGAAGACCTGAAGCGCCAGAAGGAATTGGAGGTATACAAGAAGGAGCGCACGGGTGTCGAGCAGCAGCGGCAGGTGGCATTGGAGCGCAAGCAACGGGCGGCGTCGTTGCACCGCGTCGAGCTCAAGGCCATGCAGCTCGCGCAGCTCGACATGTTTCGGCACCTGGCGCTCGTCCGGAACTCGCAGCAGATGCCGGAGCCCATCATGGGCTCGAAGATCAAGCCCAAGGACTGGACCAAGGAGGAACGACGAACGCTTTCATATCTGCTGGCCACCCACGGGGCCCCGCGGATCCTCGCCAAGACCACGCGGCCACTGCCTGTGGGTACTGGCACCGAGGACACGCTGTCGACGTTTGCGTGGGAGACGGACAGCCTGTCGTGGATGAACTTTGTCCAGTGGGGCAAGCTCAACAAGACGGCCGAGATGGTCCGGGCGTTTTACGAGATCAAGCACCTGCCCAAGTGCCACGAGATTGCGTCGATGAAGGTCGATCCCCTGGGCACGGACCAGCGGGCCGTGGCCCTCGCGGATCTCGTGGGGATTGAGTTTGTCGATGCCCATGAGGGGGTCCTGGCCCATGGCCTCAAGGCCCAGAACCTGGCGTGGGTGACGCTCCGTCGGGCGCAGCTCTTTGACGACATCCTGACGGTCCTCGGCGAGCGCCGATGCGAGCTCACGGCGCTTCTGCGTTCGGGTCGGCGGGAGCTCGTGGACAAGATGCCCGTGTGGTGGTGCCCGTGGATCCACGACGTGGCCGTGTTTGAGGGCATGGCCCGCTATGGCATTGGCGGCTGGGTTGAAATGCTCGTCGACCGGCGTCTGCCCCTCCATCGCCGGGCCCGGGAGGAGCACATTCGGGTCTACTTTCTGGAAGGCCGGGATGCCGAGACCCCACCGCTGTACCAGGGCCGCCGCCTCGAGACGGACGAGAGCCGCGCGGCGTGGCTCCGCGAGATGGTCGACACGTTCCCATCGCTGGCCGACCTCGAGCGCAAGGTCCACGGGCTCTGCCTCGAGCTCCTCCACGATGTCATGGCCGACGAGACGCGATACGACGAGCCCCCCGGACGCGCGGCCTATAGCTTTCCCCTCCCCGGGAACGCGGTTGAGGAGACGACGCTGCGCCGGGCCCGCGAGACGGACCGCGTGCTCCGGAATCCCTTCCTCGAGCTCACGCACCCGGGACCCACCGCCTCGGAGGACTGGGCGGCCCAGGTCGCCGCGGGGCAGGGCCGACGGGACGCGTTCCTGGCTCGGGTGCTCGGCGCCAATGGGCACCCACACGCACACACAGACAACGCGACAATGGCGACGGAGTCGATGGCGGCGACTGCCGGGACGACGACAAGTTCGTCTTCTCCTGCTACTGCTCCGACGAGTACGTCGTCGGCGACGCCCCCGACGACGACACCCCGGCATTCGATCCCCATTCACATGCTCGTGTCATAAAGCAACGGGGACAAAGCGAAATATACAATTGGAACGTTTTGAAATGTGCCACCGGCACTTGCCGCGCCGACTGTCGGCGGTCGTCACAGTCGCTGCTACCAGAAACCTCGGCACCTACGTCCGTGTGGACCGTCGGGTTGAGCCCTTGCAGCCGCCATCAACGACCACCACTCGACGCTTCGAGCGGCGTTCTGCTCAACTGTGGCTTTCATCACGGCCTTCTACCCGCGCGCAAATTCAAAATTCCAGCTTCGAGTCCCGAGTGGTCGCAGGCTACACGCTTGGGCGACTTTTGCCCATGCTGCTGGATAATGGAGATCGACAAGCGCGTCAAGAGCACCTGGTTGAGGAGGTGGCGGCTCAGGGGGTGGAGGTGATCAAGGGCTGGCGTCGTTTTGTTTGGGAAGGGTCGACACTTGCGGCGCTGGCGACGTATCATCGACTTCACCGGGGATCTGTTGATCCCGAAGAAGCTCGTTGTCCCAAGTGATGCTGAAGAATGGCCACGGTCGACGGACGAGGCGTCGCAATTGCGACCGGGAATGGGCTGCTTTGAGGTCGTTGGGCTTTGCCTGGGATGTGAGCGAGCACAAGTGGTCGACAGTGATCCTTCCAGTGTTGCGTGCTTTTTATGACGTTTTTGGTCATGCGTGCGTTCATCAAAGGTTTGTTGTCCCTGAAGATGATCGATGGCCTCGTGAAGCGTGGGGATTGAGATTGGGTCGGGTCGTGCGAGGTATGCGTGCGCATGATGTATACAAGTCGCAGGTGGATCGTGATCGGGCCGAGCTGGAGAGAATTGGCTTTCAGTGGGATCGGGATGAGTACAAGTGGTCAAACGTTATACTTCCGTCCATGCAAGCCTTTCGGGATATCTTTGGGCTCTGCTACGGGAAGCAACATGTCGTTGTTTCCGAAGACGACCGACGGCCACCAGAAACGTAGGGATTCAAGCTGGGGAATGCTGTGAATGCTATTCGTGCCCAAACTTCGTGTGCCGCTCAAGTCGATCGGGACCGAGCCGAATTGGAACGACTGGGCTTCGTCTGGAATGCCCGCGACAGCACCTGGACCAACGTGCTGCTGCCGTGTTTTCGGAGATTCCACGAGGTACATTCACTGCGACATCCCCCGATCGTTTATCGTCCCGAGCGAAGAGAGATTGATGGCTGTGTGGAGCTTGGGGTCAGCGATTAGGTGCGATAGTAAACAACATCCACTCCCGAGGTGGTCACAGTCGCTTCGTTGAGCGGGACCGCGAAGAGCTCAAGCGACTTGGTGTGCGAACATATTCTAATCATTCGCTGGGAAATACTGGCAAGTCAAATCAGGAAAGAGATAGAAATCCTCGTAGTGCACCCTCTCCATCCAACAACCTTCAATCGATCCCCACCACCAATGATGACGAGTACCGATCGTGATTAGGCGCCCATGGAGGCATGGGAAAAGGGTCCAAGTGAGGAAGAATGGCCCCGTGAACTGGCACGTTATGCGGTCGTCCTATGCAAAGGTACTTAATCCTCAGTCGTGAATTTCTGTCTTCGTGGAGCAAGACCGTGAAAGACCTCAATCAGCGACAGGAGACCCTGGATCCCAGAAAACGAAATACCAGTCGCAACCTTGCGCTCGCTAAGCGCATGGACACACTCCCACACAAAACTGACGCAGCGGATGCCGGTCAAGTCGGTGCGACTTGCGTGATCAATGCGCGTGGCAAATTCAAAATTTGGATAAAATCGAGTTCCCTTTCGTAGTAAATTAAACTCCCACAAAGGATTCACAAACCCAACAATTCGAATCAACTTGTCAAGATGTGGCGCCAACTCGTCATCTGCCGCCAGCGCCCGCGCGGCGGTCTCCGGGTCCTCCCGACGGCGGCGCCGCCGACGATCATTACGTCGCCTTTCGCCGTGTCTCTCGGGGCCTGCGCGTGCCTCCGCGTGGGTCGTCGCGAGCTCATGACGTCGCGCACATGGCGTTTCCCACGAGCACTCCACGGCGCCGACGTCATGGTCTCGGCCCCGTGTCAGTGGACGATGACGCTCCGAGCGTACGCAACGGAGGCGCCTCCGACGACGCCCTCGACGCAAGAGCCAACGGTGCCCTCAACGAATGAACGCACCATTCGTCTGGATAAACTCGAACAAGTGCAAGAGCAAGAGCCCGAGCCGGAACAAGAGCAAGTGCCGGCAGGGACCAAGAAACCCCGATCGGCGGCGCAGCTGCGGTTCCTCCACGCCAAGTTCAAGAGCGAGCAGCGACTGGAAGCGAAGCGCTTCGATCGGCTCGTGCCGGCGCTGCGGCGATTTCGGGAGCTGCATGGGCATGTGGTCGTCCCGCGACTGTTCAAGGTCCCGGCGTCGAGTCCCGAGTGGCCGAGCGAGCTCGCCGGCTACCGACTCGGCCGACAACTGGGCTCGTTGCTTGATAGTGACCAGCAGC
>JAADYI010000675.1:0-13942 GCA_023338185.1 Lagenidium sp. CBS 127285
CGTAGCCACTGCCATGATCAAAGGCCCCGTAGCCCGAACGTGCCGACATGTTCCCGGGTTTCGCCTGGAAGTCCCCATATCCGCTGCCACCTTCAAAGGCCCCATAACCCGATCGCGCAGACAGGTTCCCAGGCTTGGCGTGAAAATCTCCGTAGCCACTCCCAGCCTCAAAGTCGCCATAGCCTGAGCGTGTCGACATCTTGTTCCCAGGTTTCGCCTGAAAGTCCCCATAGCCGCTGCCATGATCGAAAGCCCCATAGCCCGATCGGGCGGACATCTTGTTCCCGGGTTTCGCCTGGAAGTCTCCGTAGCCGCTGCCATGATCAAAGGCCCCGTATCCGGAGCCTGGGGACAGCTTTTTGTCGGGCTTGGCCACGAAATCCCCATATCCGCTGCCACCGTCAAAGGCCCCATAACCCGATCGCGCAGACATGTTCTTTCCTGGCTTGGCCTGGAAGTCCCCATAGCCACTGCCACCCTCAAAGGCCCCATAGCCCGAGCCCGGGGCCATTCGGGGCTTGGCCTGGAAATCCCCGTAGCCGCTCCCCTCGGGCCCAAAGCCCCCGTAACCGGATCCCTCGCTCGATGACGAAGGCGACGAGGGCGGTCGTGGGCCCTCGTCCCCATGGCCCTGGGGCTCCTCCTGGGGATCAGCAAAGGCCACGCGCTTGGCTCGCCGGGGCTCCGATGGCTTGGGGGCGGTGGCGTCGACGATCGAGAGCTGGTTGTTCACTTCGTCCACGCGCACGGGGGCCGTGAGCGGGCCCGCGGGGGCCGGCAACGGCCGCTGGGCGACCTCGAGGCCCCTGGTGAACGTGGTCCCGATGCGATCCTCCTGGTGACGGAGGTGGCCCTTGTACCCGAGGATCGGCGGGTGCCGACGGCGGCGCCCGGGGCCATCGTCGTTGTCCTCGTCGGGCTCCTGGAGGCGCTGGGGGATGTGCCCAGTGTACGAGTTCTCCGGCTGGGCGGCCTTCTTCATCCCCCGGCGCTCGGTGATCGTCGCCGGGGCCACGCGCTGCCAGGCCCCCGCGGTCGTATCATCGAGGCGATCGAACATGGCGCTCTCCCTCACGGCGGCCTCGGGGTCGAGATGCGATGGGACGGAGCCCAAAACGTAAGGAAGGAACAGTCGCAATGACGAGTCAAAGTGCCGCCGTCTATCTATCGACCAGCAGCTAAGAATGAACGAGCAATGCGAGCGCATCTACGAACACGGTAGACGATCGATCCCACGTGAATGGACGACGGGAACGTAGTCGAAAAGTTTTTGAATGGGATATTGCATTTCGGGTTTTCCTAAGCGCTTTGGGCAAAGAGGATGGATGGAGAAGGAGGTGGGAGCGGGGCAGATTCATTGTCGGGAAGAGAGCAAGCTGCAGAGGCAAAGTGATAGTGAGGTGTGTTCGTTCGTGCGTGTCGGACACGGAGGGGGGCCGAGGACGTTACTCGCACGCGAGTTTCGAGTCGAAGCTGCTGAGGGTGATGGCAAACGCCTGGAACGGGCACAGGGGCCACCGAAAGTCCATCGTGAAGAGGTCCTTCCCGACGCGCCCAAACTGCAGGACGATCGTCTCCTGGTCCTCGGGGGTCACGAGTTGGAAGTTCTTGACGCTCGCCATGGTCACGCGGCCGTTAAAGTTGAGCACAAAGGCACAGACCTGGTCGTTCCACCGCGGGGGCTTGTTGATGAGGTACGTGAGGTTGGTGTGGTCCTGCTCCTTGCACTTGCTGACCATCTCATCCTCCTTCGAGAGCGGCCGCCACACGACCCGCGTGCCGTCCTCCCGGACCCGGGGCACGCCGACTTTCATCTTCCGGGGCCCGCGCTGGCCGAGGACATTGGCCGCGTACATGATCGTCCCGAGCTCCTGGCGGATCCCCGCGGGGTTGGACGTGATCGTGTGCTGATCGGCCTCCTTGGGGTTCGAGCCGTTGTCGTAGATCGTAAACTCGGTGCCGAAAAAGTTGGCCCGGAGCTTGCCCACATAATTGTCGCTCCCATACCGCGAGAGGTCCCCGCGCTGCATCGACACGAGGTAATTGCTCGTCCGGTTCTTGGGGCGCTTCTTGGCCGTCAGGAGGAACCGGTCGCCCTCCTTCATATACAGGCAGTACTCGGGGAACATCTTGTTGGCCCCCGACTTGTTGCGCTCAATGTAGCACTCGACAACGTCGTAGGCCTTGGGCACGGGCCGCATGAGGAACGCCCGCATGTCCGTGATGTCCAGCTTGGGCTTCTTGGCCGGCGCCGTGCGGGGGCGATTCGCCGATGGATCGTACGTCGTCGCGGCGTTGTCGTCATTGTGCTCGTCGTCCGACGACATCTCCGACGACGATCGCGATCGGGAGCGGGACCGCGACCGCGAGCGAGAGCGTGAGCGATCACGGGCATTCGCCTGCTTCATTTTTCCATTGTAAGAGTCCAAGTACCGCGTCAATCACGAGACCCGCAACACGATCACTGGGCAGCGCTCATCACCACGTCAACGTACGTTCTTGGTGGCCCCGCGGGCACCCCGGCGTTCCTCGGCCTCCTCGTCCTCCCGATCGCGTCCGCTGTTGCACACACACAACGCCATCAATCAGCACGGACGTCACGTTCAATGGGATCATCACAACAACATCCGTACCCGCGTCGGTCCTTCTCGGGGGGCTTGGTCCCGGAGCGACGACGATCGCCAAAGTCCTCGGGCTCACCGCGGCCCCCGCTGCCCCGGCCTCCGCTGCCTCGGCCCCCGCGGTCCCGGCCATCCCAGTCCCGGTCCCCGCGATCCCCTCGGTCCCCACGGTCGCGATCCCGATCACTGCGATCCCCACGGTCGCTCCCGCGATCTCGCTCCCGCTCCCGGTCCCGGTCCCGGTCCCGGTCGCGCTCTCGGTCGCGATCCCCACGGTCGCTTCCGCGGTCCCGATCGCGGTCCCGATCGCGCTCGCCGCGGTCCCGATCCCAGTCCCCGCGCCCGCCCCCGCGATCTCCGCGGTCCCCGCGATCCCCCGCGGTGCGACGGGGTTCAAAGTCCCCACTGCCCCCGCGGTCGTAGTCGCGGTCCCGGTCGCGGTAGCTCCCTTGGCGCCAAGGACGGCGGTCGTCGTCGTCGTCGTCCTTGACGCCCCCGGCACTTCCCCGGCGACCGTACGAGTCCCCGCGGGCGCTGCCCCGTCGGGCCGGGGGCGCGTCGTCGTCGTCGTCATCGTCGTCTCGGCCAAAGCGCCTGCCCCCATCATCGTCAATCAATCACGCAAACCGTCGTCATCAGTCTCCCACCGGCCGCGCCGATCAAGTCCACAAGCAGACAGCAGACGCACGAGGGCTTGTCGTCAATGTCCATGGACCGTGGGGCCGAGTACTGCTTGGGGGCCGACGTCCGCACGACGCCTGGGTACAACGAGACGGGGTAGTGAGTCCCGATCCATCGAAAACGATCCCATGCGATGCAAAACACGCACCGCCGTTCATGCGCTCCTGGAGCTTCTTCTTCTGGAGATCGCGCTGCTGCTGGATGACATTCGAGCGCGAGCCCCCGAGGTAGTCGCCGTTGCCGCCGTCGACGAGGGTCTCGATGTCCTCGTCGTCCTTGAGGGCATTCGGGTGCGCCGAGAGGGGCCCCCCACTGCCGCCCCCGCTCTTGGGCCGCCCCCCGCGTCCGTAGTCGTCGCCCCCGAGCGAGAGCGACTCGACGGCATCCGAGACGACGTCGTCGCCCCCGCCGCGGCCCTTGCCCCGGGGCTTGCGACCGCCGTCGTCGTCGAACGCGGCGTCGTTCATAAACATGATGCAATCTCTCGCTCGCTCGCTTTCTCTCGCTCGTTCAAAACCGGCGGCCGGCGCTGGAAATGCGCTTGTGTCGCGTCGTCGACGACGACAGCGGCGGCGCCACTCTCGCCACTGACACTGGCGGCGCTGCTACTTCAGGTGCTGCCAGATCGATGAGGCGCGTTATCTATAGCAGGTCGTTACGTGGGGCGATGATGGAAGAACGTGGGGCGACGTGTGCTATTCATAGCCCACGCGCATCGGGCTATTCTCGGGGCCCCACGCGCCCACTGCGCGCGCGCGAACGGACGTCACCAGTGCTGTGCAGGGGCCAAGAGGCAGCACAAGCAGCAGGAACCGGAGCGTGTTTCAGATCGCCATTCTCGTCTTCATGTTGCTTCAAGTTGGGCGTTGGTATGCAGGAGGGTGTAACTTTTGAAAAGCATGTGGTCGGATTGGTGATTTTTTCCAAAGGGATGCAATTCACTTCGGCCAATTCAATTCCGCCGACCTTGTGCGAGTCGAAATTGAATTGCCACTTGGCCCAAATATCCAAAGGTGTTGCGCGCACGCGCGCTGCCCAATACTGCGTCAATTGTTGTAAGCTGCTGCGCGCGTCCCGATCTCACACCCTCGACGTGTGTGCTCGACCGACGGCGCCTCACCAGCGAACGCGCCTGCAGATCCAAAGAACGTGACGACAACGACAGCAACGACTCGGATGGAGAGCGCCTCCACGGGGACGACCTGGCGGCGCGACGATGGCCCGAGCGGGCGCTCGTCCTCCGCGACCCGCGGGACGCAACAGCCACAGCAACCGAGTGCGGGACCCCGGCAGCGGACGAATGCGAGCCCCGCGCGGGCCACCACCGCCCGCTCGGGCTCGCAGCCTAAGCAGCGGGGAGGCGCCTACTTGGGCTCCTCCTCGGCTTCGGCCACTGCGGGGAGTGGCCAAGCCAAGGGCAACCGGAGCACGACCCCCAGCCGTGCGCCACCCTCGGCCCCGCCGCCGACACCGTATGAATTGGCTCTCTCGCGCATCAGTGCCATGGCCGCGGGCATGACCGACGACCAGGCCGAGCTCCTCCTGCAGCAGCTCCTCCAGCGCGGTGAACTCGCCGACGCCGCCTATCTCATCGCCTCTCGAGCCGCTCTTGCGGCCAAGTTCAAGACCGCGGACGTGATCCGGCTCATGCTCGAGCGGAATCAGTTCGATAAGGCCGCGCAGCTCATCCGCGAGATGAAGCTTCAGTCGAATCAGCTCCTCGTCACGCTGTTCATCAAGGAGCTCGTCCGAGCGTCACTCTTCCAGTCGGCGGTACGGTATGCACAGGAAATGGTGGAGAACTTTGGCAAGACCGACCTCGACCCGGCCAGCCAAGCTCGTCCATCGTGGACCCCGCACGCACTCGTCCAGGCCATGATCCGGGCCCAGCAATACCGCACGGCGCTCAAGTACGCCAAGCAGTTTGAGCTCTTTGACTTATTCCCACCGGTGCAGCTCATCGCGAGCATGTTTGAGCTCGGTCGCTGGGACGACGCGGTGACGAGTATCCTCGAGCTTCGACTCTTCACCGAGTTTCCCCTCGAGGCGCTGGTACTCAAGCTCCTCGAGCATCGGCAGTGGACCTGCGCGCTGAAGTGTATTAACAAGCTCCCGAGCAAGGATGTGATCGACAAATACAACGAAGTACTGGTGAAGGAGGCGGCGCGGGCAGGCGACTTCATCGTGGCCTTGCGGTACCTCCGCGAGTTCAAGCTTGACCAGCCCGGTACCAATGGACCGTTGCTTCGATATTTTGTCGATTGTTTGATCGGCTACGTCGAGTTCTACAAGGCCATTAAGTATTCCATCAAGTTCGAATTGAACATCCCTTCCAAGGAGGAGGAGGAAACAGGTGAGAAGTCCGCCTACGACACCGAAGTGCTCATCCGACGGGCCATTGAGTATGGACAATACCACGTGGCATCGACTTACATCAAGAAGCTCAAGATGAAGGACAAGTTTGCGAAGGAACTTGAAATGATCGAGGCTCAACGTCAGCGGATGGCGTCTGAGTTCCGTGAGTTTCTTCGTATCCGGGATGCTCAAGCTCAACAGGCGCACAATCAGCACCAACTCGCTTTTCTTCTCGGCGACAAGATCCACGAGGAGTTTGCCGACCTGGTTGTTGAATCGGATGTCGTTTTGTCCCAAGAAGAAGAAATCCTGCCGCGGAAACCGCGTGCTCCGTTGACAGGCAGCGCTGATGAAGTGGTCCCTGGTACGGAAGCCTTTGTGAACACGGAAACGGCGTCAGAGAGTGTGAAAACCTCGGACGGGGATCAGCAAGGTGGGGCTCAGCCACCTCGACAGTCCCGTTTCAGCTTTGCGCGATCGGAAGACTCCACCAGCACAGCCTCTTCCACGACAATGCAACCTCCGCCAGCTCGTCCACGCGCTCCTCCTCCAGGCTTGACTCCGTCGCCGACCCACGCCTCACCGAAAATGCCCGAGCCAACGGGCGATGGGGCCAGCAATTTCAACTTTTCCCACTTCGCCGCGTCCCTGAACTCGAACGCCGGCCCCCAAGATGGTCAGCCGCCTCCACAAAACCAGCAGTTTGCTCCACTGTTCCCGATTCCCCCAGCAAACAGCGCCGGTGCGTCGGGCCCCAGTGGCTTCTACCCACCACTTCCACCGACATCTCAGCCACCGAGCCATCATCATTTCTCCGTGCCCCCACCTCCGCCACCGATGCCCATGTATTATCAAGGCCAAATCCCAAACCAGCCGCCGCCAATGACATCGCGGCCTCCTCAGTCGAATGGCGTGGGTTTTGACATTTCCTCGCTGGCAATGCAGTTTCATACGCCACCGGCGCGCCCACCGTATCCTGGTGCCTACAATATGCCAAATGCCCCACCGGGATACGGACCTCGGGGTCCAGCGCCCCCGCTCCCCCCAGGCATCCCAGCGGGGCTCTTTCCCCCAATGCCACCAATGACGGTTCCTGCGCAGCCCCCCTCGACGTTCAAGCCTAGCATGAGCTACACATCCGTCACAACGACCCGAAAGAAAGCACAACCGTAGTCAGCAGGCGACACTCTGAGACCTCAGGTACAACCTTGGGTGTTTTCCTCGTTCATCGTCGCGTTAACGATCAACCCCAAGTACCGTGATTTCAACCTGGCCACGACAATCGTTAATTCTTGGCTGCCTTGAAGTCACGGTGCTTGGGGTCGATCTCCTCCCATCGCTTTCCCCGCGCGCTGAACAAGCGAGCAGCTCGCTGCTCCAATGTTCCCCTACAATAATAAAATGGTGGTCAGATCGCACGTCCTGAGCAAAACAAAAAGCCGCACATTCATGTCAACTCACCCGCACTTGAGCCGACGCAAGTGGAGCTGCTGCTTCAAGGCATCAAGCCCAAGCCCCTCCAGCGCCGCCGCCGAGTCGTACCTGTCGAGGTCAACCATCGGCACGTCTTCATTCGCGATGGCTGGTCGGGGTTGGTCTTCGGCCTTCGAGGTCTTGATCTCCTTGGCGCAGACTTCGGCCGCCACGGCAGCAGCTTCATCGGCGGGCGGCGCCACTTCGCCTGGGCAAGAAGTCTTGGAGAAACTGGGGAGGGTCTCGGCGACTGGTCGGTAGTCCTCGGGCTTGTAGAGCAGAGGCAGGCTGCCGACGTTGACGATGACGATCTCTGTCTTCTCGACGCTGATCGCCGGAAAGAACCCCGCCTTCGTGACCTTGACCTTGTCAAACGCCACGCCCATCCGAAGACCATTCCGGGAAAACTCGACCAGCCCCGCGTCGAGATCGAGGAGGCAGCCGACGATATCCCCCGCGGACCATTCGTCGCCGTACGCCGCCTCGAGGCCGCTGGTCCACTTGAGCTGCCGGGCGCCGTCGTACGACCACGAGCGCGCGTGATCGCCGACCCCATCGCCCGTCTCCGAGTTGGCCGTGAACGTCGCATCAGCCCACCCGAGCTGGATGATGTCGTCGGTGATCAGCTTGACCTCGTAGTACCACTTGCCAGTGGTGAGGGAGACCATCGGCGCCGCCGTGGCCGTGCCAAAGTTGCCCTGCCCTCGGAGCTCACACAGCCCGTGCTTGAACGTGGCCCCGAGGCTCCCTTCCACGGGGACGAGCCAGTTGTCGGGGAGCTCCTTGATCGCCGCTGCCGGTGTGACCTCCGAGGTCGTCTCCGCCATGGTGGGCGCCAGTGCCACCTCTGGGCCCAACGCCGTCGCTGGGGCGGGCGTCCGACTCGCCTGGCGCCGCTGCTGGAGCCCCTGGCGGATGGCCGCGTGGATGTCATCCTTGATCTCACTCTCGTAGTTGACGTAGCGATCGAGGGCCTGCTGCTGCTGCTGGGACTGGGTGACCTTCTTCTGGCGCTTGAGCTCTGTGAGCCCCTCGCCGCGGAGCTCCTCCTCGCCATGGGCAAAGTCGCAGTCCCGGCCCCGGGGGCAGCCCCACCATCGCGGCGCGTGCGGCGGGGGCATGCGGCCGTCGGCCCGGGCGGCGACCCAGTTCCGGCACAGGACCGTGTTCCGCCGGCGCTTCATGTACGACTTGCGGATGCCATCGGCCCACGACGGCGTCGCGAGGTACCACCCGGGGATCCCGCTTGGGGTCTCCTCGTCCACGACCTCCCGCTCGCCAATGCCCTGCCGCCGGCGCTCCTCCCGCGTGCCGGCCTCGTCGCGCCACTTTTGCATGGCGATTTCCTGGTTCACGTGCCGGAGTCGACGGCCGTGAAGGTCCCGGCAGGCGCCAAAGTTGGTCGTGGCCTTGCCCGCGGCGCCCTTGCCCTGACTCCGAAGCATGGCTCCGAAGCCGCCCTTGCCCCCGAGGAGGCCATCGGTCAGCCGCGCGCGGATCACCACCGGCGCGACCGGCACTGCATCCGTATCCGCATCCGCCTGAGGCTCGTCGTCCTCGAGGCGCAGGCCATTCACGAGGAGCTCGAGGCGATCGACGGGGACGCCCGTGCGGGCCCCCAGCGCACACTTGAGGGCCCGGACGGAGACCTCCTCCGCGGGCAGCGACACGCACAGCGGGCGCTCATAGTGCACGAGGAACTCGCGCTCCAACGCGACCATCTTGCTGCTTGCTTGCTTGTTGGTGCCTTGCTTACAACGATGTGATCGTTGGGGCTTTCGTTCTGGATGGACTCGCCAACGTGTAGTAACCTAGGAGGTTACGAAATATTTTTCGAATTTTAATCTGTCGGATACAGTATTCCACACACTCTTTTACAGTGAGCTGCAGTGTATCCAACCATCACTCGTTATGTAACCCATCCATCATTCATCGAACAATCGATCCATCCATCGAATGGGCTTCCCATCATCAATCCAATTCACCGCCCGTTGCGATCTGCGAGAGGAGGCCCCAACGCTCTGAGTGAGCTCTTTGATTGATGAAGGCCCCAACGGCGCTGGCGCTCTGCGGGGCGACGCTCGTGGTCGCCGTGGCGGCCCTCTCCGTCCGCCACTTCGTCACCAGCCGCCGTCCCCAGCAGCATGGTGCGTCCTCATCGTCCTCCTCCTCCTCACCGACGGAGTCGGAGGCCGTGTGCTACATGCAAAAGGACCCTGCCGTCGAGGCCCGCGCCCTCTCCAGCGGCCAGCGCTTTGCCGTCGGCTGCGGGGTCTGCACGCGGGACTATGGCGAGGGCCGCGTGCGGTCGTTTGACCCGACGACGGGGACCTACACGGTCGACGTCCGCGTCGATGGCCACGTCGTCACCAAGGCCCTGCGAGCCGAGCAGCTCGTCCCCCCGACGGTCAGCGAGCTGCACATTTACCCGATCAAGTCGTGCCGGGGGATCCGACTCGACGCCGCGCGGGCCACGGCCAGGGGCCTCGCGCACGATCGCCACTGGATGATCATCGACACCGCCGGCAAGTTTATCACCCAGCGGCGGTATCACAAGCTCGCGCTGCTGACGCCCGTCCTCGATGACCTCGAGAACCCGACGGTAGAATGAGCCTGGCGGATGCATCGAGGGTGGGTTTTTGTTCTCATTTGACGCATGTCGTGGGCGGCGCGTGGGGTTTGCAGGCGCTGACGCTCACGGGCCCGGACATGGGCGACCTCCGGGTGCCGATCCAGCGCCAGGGGCCCGAGGTCCCGACGCGCGTGTGGAAGTCGGACATGGTCGCCGTGGACCAGGGCGACGCCGCCGCCGCGTGGCTCGACGCGTATCTCGCGGACGTGCGTGGGGAGCGCCGTTTCCGCCTGGTCTACGTCAAGGACGCGTTCCGCCGAGCGGTGAACCCCACGTTTGCCCCCGGGCACGAGACTGGTACGTCGAGCGCTCGACTGCCGACCAGAGACGATAAATGACGTTGACCATGGATTGATCGATAGTGTTTGCCGATGGGTATCCGTTCCTCGTGGCCCTCGAGGCCTCGCTCGAGGCCGTGAACGAGACCCTCGAGGAGCCGATCCCGATCAACCGCTTCCGGGCCAAGTACGTGGTCGCGAGTGGCTGGGGGCAACGATCGCCGTGGATGACGATTGGTTCGTGTTTCTCGTAGCATCATTGTCCGCGGGGCCCCGGCATTTGCCGACGAGACGTGGAATGCGCTGACCATTGGGGGCGTGCACTTTCGCAATGTCAAGCCCTGCGACCGCTGCAACATGCCGACGATTGACCAGGCCACGGGCCTTGCTCACCCGAAAGGCGAGCCCCAGAAGACCTTGACGGAGACCCGGAATGGTCAGGCCCTGGGCTTTATCAATGGGACCCGCCGCTCGTATTACTTTGGCTCGAATCTCGTGGCCGAGACGAGCGGGCGCCTCGACGTCGGCGCCGAGGTTTGCGTGTTGACCATGAAGGAGCGCGTCGCCACCTGAACAAACAATGAAGGAAACGAGCGAGTCTGGGAGAGAGATGTCAAGACAAGGCGGTGTGGGAGGCGTGATGTTCGTTGTGTGTGGTTTGTTGGGTGTCTATGGCTGGCGGTTCTTGTAGCGCTCGCCGCCCTTGACGCTCGGCAGCGAGTACGGCGAGTTGCCCCCGTTGCTGCCTTGCCGGACGAGCGCCTGTGGGGACGACGACGACGGTGGTGGGGTCGCGCATCGGGGCTCGGGGCTGCCCGGGGCCGAGCCCAGTGCCGGCGGCACCGGCGCCAAGGGCAGGGGCCCCACCGCCGCTACCGCCCCCACCGCTACTGAGCCCGAGGACAATTCGTGATGGTGGTGCTGATGGGGCGACGGATGCGACGGGTGGTGGGACTGGTAGGACGTTGAATGCGGCTGTTGCTGTTGCTGGGGGCTCGTGGCCGGGCGGTCGGCGTCGCCATTGTCCTTTTCTCGCCGCGCTGTCTCGATGAGCCGGGGGTTGAGGGCCTCCATCCGCACGGGGCTCGGCTCGCCCTCCTTGCCGTTGCTGTTGCTGTTGCTACTGCTGCCGTTGTTGCCGTGGGGAACCGTCGGAAGCTCGAGGCCGTAGTGGTGGTGATGATGGCGCGTCGAGTCGGTCGGTGGGGACTTTGCCGGTTCGTGGTGGTGGTGGTGGCCCGGAGGAGCGTGGTGGGAGTGATGCGACGAATGACTCGCGCCACTCAGGCGCGCGGACTGGGGCATGGGCTCGAGACTCGACGCCGTCCCCGGTCCAACGGCTGCTGCTGCTGCTGCTCCAGCTCCTGCGGCCGTTGTCATCGCTGATGAGGCCGTTGAAGGCACCGTCGTCGTTGGATCTGCGAGCCGACTCGGGGACTTGGGCGGGGTCCCGCTGCGCTCCGGTGGGGGCCGGACGTGGGCGACGAGGAGGTTGTTGCAACTGCCACCGCCACCACCGCTGCTGGCATTGTTGCCCCCGTTGGGGGCGTGCGACAGGGCCGAGGACGGTCGCCGGGCGCTCGGGCTCGGGCTCCGGCCGATCTTCTGGAGGGTCTCGAGGTTGAGCTCCAGGCGCTTGGGGGGCTGCCACTCGCGGATCACCCGGTGGACAAACTCGGCATGGCGGGGGAGCCCCGGGGCCGTACTCTCAAGATGAAAGAGCGCCATGGCCGCGCGCATGATCAAGGCCTCGATGAGCGTCGTCGTCGTGGCGATCGGGGGGCCCACGACCTCGAGGCGGCGAAAGAGCACCCGGAGAAAGCCGAGGACCCGGTCGAGGCTCTTGACGACGCACGTTGGGAGCTGATTGAGCGAGCGCCAGCGCATGGCCCCGGCCTCGTTCTCGCTCGTGGTCACGGGCACGGCCACGTCCACGGGGAGCACGGGCTCCCGGAGGTGCTCGAGCCAGTCGAGGAGCAGCGCCGCGGCCCAGGGCCCCGGACTGGGGCACCCCCGGAGGGCCTCGGGCCAGCACCACTCGCCAACGTTGAACGCCGTCTTCACCGGGAAGAGCCCCTCGGGCGTCGGGCTCGTGGGTGCCGCGCTCGCGGTTGCCGACGCGGATGCAGTCGGGGGGAGCGACGATGGCACGGGCGGAGGACTCGATGAGCGCTCGCGGCTCTGCTCGCCCGTCGACGTCGTCGATGCCGCTCCGGACACTGCGAGGAACCCCGGGAGACCCCGGAGCTGCTCGAGCCCGCGCTCGCCGCAGAGTCGCTGGAGCTGCCGCTCGAGGGCCTCACGATTCCCGCTGCCTTCTTCCGACGGGGGCACGCGGCGGGCGTCGTGATGGCGGCTGGGGACGTGGGTCAGCAAGGCCTCGACGACCGCGAGGGGCTGCTCCCGCTCGACGCTGCGCTCGACCTCGCGGCATAAAAACTCGAGGACCCGGGGCACGGCCTGGGTCGCTCCCCGGGCCCGATCCCCGTGGGCCCCGCGGCTCTGGTGCTCGACGGTCTCGGCGACGCTGAAGCGCTCGTGGAGGAACGGCAGGGCAAAGACCACGCGGCTCTCGTTGACGTACTCGTGGAAGCTCCGGACAAACTTGGCCTGGCCCTTGGTCTGGATCGACCCCGGGCGATCCCGACGGACGATGGCGATGGCCCGGTCCGGGGCGAGCCCGTGGAGGAAGAGCAGGCAGCAGGCGATGGCCAGGCCCGTGCGGCCATAGCCCGCGTGGCAGTGCACGGCCACCTGAGACCGACACCCGAGCAAGAGAGTGCGAGAGAGAGAGAGAGAGTAAGTCACGATGAATTGATGCGGATCAATCACCCTCGCACCTTGCTCCGCCCGTCCTGGAGCACCGAGGCCATGACCTTGACGATGTCGAGCATGAGCGACAGCGACGGCGTCGTCATGTCCTCCCAGCCAAAGTTGTAGAACTGAACTGCACGGCCACACACGCGTTGTCAGGGACTTGTCGACTCGCGCTGGCCGCCTGTGTCCGTCCATTGGGGGTTTCTACGCACTCTGCTCGGCCATGAGGTCCCGCTCGGGATCGTACGGGAACCCACTGGGCCCGAGGCCATCGCCGCAGTACGGGTGCTCCCCAGGGAGCGTCAGGTTGAAGACCGCAGCGATGCGGTGCCTACGAACGAGCGAGCGGGCAAACGATCGTGAAACACCGTGTGCCCAACACCGCGCCTGGGTGCCGGAGCACAATCAGCACATCGGTAACAAAACGCACGTGTGGAACTGCCGGGCGATGCCATAGTCCTTCATGAGCCGGGAGCTCGGGCGCATCATCCCGAGGATCCGGTCCGTGACCCAGTCGGCGTGGAGCCCCCGGATCGGTGAGTCGGTCTTGGCCAGGGCCGCGCTCTCGCTGCAGCGCTTGCACTTGGCCCCGCCGCAGAGCCGGCACTTGACCGTCAGGGTCTTCTCCCACTCCCGGGGCTTGACCGGCGAGCCCATGACCAATTGGCGACGCGGGGGCTCAAGAAAGGAGACGACGACGAGAACGACGACGACGAGGACTCGAAAACCCCAGAGCAGCCGCGACGGCGTTGATTGTTTGCCCTGAGCAAGAGCAGAGTGAGTGGGGGCGTGGGTCGAGGGTCTGCTCGTGCGTTCCGCTGCTCGGGGGCCACCAGCGCACGCAGAGAACGAAGCAACGCGGCGCGTACGCGATCGCTGATGCTGTCGGGATCGCTCCTATTCTTACGCGATACCGGCAGACGACGACCGCAGCCGCCGCCGCCGCCGCAGCAGCAGCAGAGCCAGCGCCAGCGACCACAACTGAGACGTTCACTGAGCCACTCACGCAAGGGCGTGTGTTGCTAATTCCGTTGCCACCTGAGGCGAGACCATCGATTCAACGCTCGTCGTGTCGCAGTCTCTGC
>JAADYI010000676.1:0-13936 GCA_023338185.1 Lagenidium sp. CBS 127285
AACTTTGCACGGCGGTGTGAGTCGTTCCCATCGATCCCGGCGCGGCTGCGGATTCTCAGATTGGTCATCACCTACAGTGGCCGACGAGATGACGTGGGTGGGATACCGCCAATCACCCGAAATTAAGGACATGCCTGGATCACATTTTGTATACGACGCCGAATGGAGTTCTACATGTGCGGTGCTAAACCGAGGTCCGCCGTCTGATTAGCATGCATTGCATGCACATCCCGTTGCTCAGATTGTGTGTACATGATTGTGGGTGGCGTCCGTGCAGTGCGTGCAATGGCGGTCCCGCCCGATGCAGCAAGTTCTTCCCACTCGAGCGTCCGTGCTCGCCAGCGGCACGACCAACGGGCCCACCACTCCGTTGCGCAAACGACGCAAGCGTCAAGCTCGTTGCATTGATCATTTCCGCATTCTCTGTATCTTGCCCACGTGCCCGTGCCACTGCATCACCCGCTGGTCATGCGGCTCTCCTTCCTCAACATGATGCTCGCGCTGGCGTTGGTGCCCATGGCATCGGCATCGGCGTCGGCGGATCAAGTCCAAGTCCACGTCGCTCGCGTCGACCCGCGCGTGCGTCGGCGGCTCCAGCAGAAAGGCACCGTCAACCTCGTCATCAGCATGGTCGAGTCCACGGGGCCGGTGCTCGAGAGTGCCCCCGCAACCACCGCCGCTGACCGCGGGGAGCGCATCGCCGCGTTGGTCGAGGGCCTCGATCGTCTCAGTGCCCAGTCCCAGCGCCCCGTGGCCGCGGTCCTGAGCCGCGAGAGCGCGTCGCCAAAGTTCTCGAGCTACGAGCGCCTGTGGATCACCAACCAGATCTCGATCCGCGACGCCACGGCCGAGCTCGTCAGCGAGCTCGCGGGGCTCCCGGGTGTCCGGGCGATCGCCGAGGAGGAGCTGTTTGAGCTCCTCGATGGGACCGAGGCCTTTGAGCCCGCTGCCCCCGCTGACAGTGGCAGCAACAGCACGACCACGACCAACCTCCGCAACTGGGGTGTGGGCAAGATCGGCGCCCCCGTGGCGTGGGCCCGGGGCTTCCGCGGGCAGAACGTGACCGTGGGGCTCATCGACACGGGCGTGCGCGTGTCCCACGAGGCCCTCAGGGGGAGCCACCGGGCGGATCACGGCTGGTTCGACCCCGAGGCCCAAGCCCCCACGCCCTTGGACGCGCAGGGCCACGGTACCGCGGTCCTGAGCAATATCCTCGGGGTCACGGGCACGGGCGTGGCCCCTGGGGCGTCCTGGATCGCCTGCAAGATGTGCCGGCAGAATGGCGGCGGGTGCCCGCAGGTCGACATCCTCAAGTGCGCCGAGTTCATGCTCTGCCCGACCGACGCCGCGGGCCAGCGACCCGACTGCCGCCTGGCCCCGGAGGTCATCAACAATAGCTGGGGCCGGAGGACCCCCGTGCCCGAGTTCGACGCCGTCATCCGGGCCTGGCGGGCCGCGGGGATCGTCCCCGTGTTCGCCATGGGCAACTACGGGCCCTTTTGCTCGACGGTCTACTACCCCGCGGGCCACCGCGATGTCCTGGGCATCGGGGCCACGGACGGCACCGACACGCTCAAGCTCATCAGCAGCAAGGGCCCCGCCGAGGGCTCAGTGATCAAGCCCGACTTGGTCGCCCCCGGGGGGGACGTGGTCGCCGCGTGGGGGGACAACGACGCCCAGTACCGGACCTTCTCGGCCACGAGCCTCGCGGCCCCGCACGTCACGGGGGCCATCGCCGTGCTCCTCGGGGCCGCCAAGGAGCGCCAGCAGCGGCACCTGGGCGTCGACGAGGTCAAGCAGCTCCTCATCGACTCGGCCGAGCGCCAGCTCCCGGCGAGCGACGAGCAGTGTGGCGAGCCCGTCACCCCCGACGGGCAGTTCCCCAACAACCAGGTCGGCTGGGGCCGGGTCCACGTCGCCCGGGCCCTCGATCGGCTCCTTGGCCAGAGCACTCCGTAGGGCGATCCGAGTACCAAAGCCAAGGCCAGTGAACGGCATTGAAAGCGAGTGTACTGGGTGGGATCTATGTTCATGTAGAAAAGCAATCTCTCGTTTTGTTGTTTGGGCGCTCCGCTCACTCTTGCACCAGCGACTCGGCCAGGTCCTGGACGCTCTGCATCTGCGTCGCCGCGGCGCAGCGCATACAGAGCCGGGTCTCCGCCTCGTCGACTTCGATGGCGTACTTCCAGCAGCGCGGGCACTTGTGGCCGCTGGCCCGGGTCACGACGAGCTCGAGCTCGACGGGGGCCTCGCCCTCGGTCACCTGGAACGCGCACGAGCCCCGGAACGTTGTCGTCGCGGCGGCCGTGGCCGGGTCGAGGGTCTCCACGACCTCCACTCGAGAGCACAGAAGCACATCCGCGAGCGTGCCATCGTCCGACGAGGTCAAGGGGCCCAAGAGCGCGCGGACCCGCGGATCCCTCGTCACAACGTGGACGTTGCTCTCGAGCTGGCTCCCGAGGACCTCGGCCTGGCGCATCTTCTCGACCACGCGGTTGACCTCGAAGCGGAGCTGGCGGATGGCCCCCCACTGCGCGGCGAACGCCGGGTTCCGCCACTCGGGGGCCGTCGGGAGCCACGTCGGGGGATCCGTGAAGAGACTCCCCTCAACGTCCTCGAAGGCCCGGCCCTCGACCTGACTCCGAAAGTGCAGGCGAATGTCCTCAGCCGTGTGGCAGACGACCGGGGCGATGGCCTTGGTCAGGGTCTCGAGTGTGTGCCAGAGGACGGTCTGGCAGGCCCGACGCCGTCGGGCGTCCCGGGCGTCGCAGTACAGGCGGTCCTTGCAGGCCTCCATGTAGAACGCCGAGAGGTCCGTCGAGATGAAGTACGCCAGGGCGCTCTGGACGCGGTTGAAGGCGTACGACTCGTAGCGGTCCGTGACCTGGGTCCCGAGCTCCGCGAGGACATGGAGCATGTACTTGTCGACGCTCGTGAGCTCCTCGTAGGCCACGGCATCCCGCGCGGGGTCAAAACCATCGAGGTTGGCGAGGAGGAAGCGCGCCGTGTTGCGGACCTTGCGCAGCGAGTCGCTGACCTTGGAGATGACCGAGGGGCCGATGTTGACGTCCCCTGTGTAGTCGGTCGATGCGACCCAGAAGCGCAGGACATCGGCCCCGTACGCGGGGATCTTGACCCGCTGGGGCTTCTTGGACTTGGCCTTGGGCCCCGGGGGCAGGAGCATCTCGCCACCGTCGATGAAATCCCGGGGGACGATCGTGTTCCCCAGCGACTTGGACATCTTGTTGCCCCGCTCGTCGAGGGCAAAGCCATGGGTGATGACCTGTCGGTACGGGGCCGTGCGCTGCATCGCGACCGAGGTCAAGAGCGACGACTGGAACCATCCGCGGTGCTGGTCCGAGCCCTCGAGATAGACGTGCGCGCGCTTGGTCGGTTCCCCGGGGCGCTCGGGGAGCACCGAGTGCCAACTGCTGCCGCTGTCAAACCACACGTCCAGCGTGTCCGTGCCCTTGACGTAGTCGTCGGCGACGTCGGCGTAGCCAGGGGGCAGGAGCTCCCGGACCGAGAGATCCCACCAGCAGTCCGAGCCGTGGCGACCCTTGCTGGTATCGTCCTGACCGTATGCTCGCACGAGCTCCTGGAGGTGCGAGATGGTCTCGGTGTTGATCAGCGGCTCGCCCGTGGCCTTGTGGTAAAACACCGGGATCGGCAGCCCCCAGGCCCGTTGGCGGGAGATACACCACTCGTTGCGGCTCGAGAGCGTGGCCTCGAGGCGCCGACGCGAGCTCTTGGGGAACATCTCGACCTCGGACTGGAGGACGTCCTTGCCGACATCGTGGAGGGTGTCGAGGCGGGCAAACCACTGAGCCGTGGCCCGGAGGATGACCGGCTGCTTGGTCCGCCAGTCGTACGGGTACCGGTGCTTGTGCTTGGTCACCGACAAGAGCCGCCCGGCGTCCGTGAGGAGGCCCAACACGGCCTTGTTGCCCTCAGTGAGCACCGGTAGGTTTTCGAGACCCGTGCCGGCCTCATCCGTGAAGCAGCCCCGGTCATCCACGGGGCAGAGGATCTCGACGTCGCTGCCCCCGTGGTGCTGGATCCACGCAAAGTAATCGTCCTGGCCGTGGCCGGGGGCCGTGTGCACGATACCTGTGCCGGCGTCGGCCGTGACGTGGTCGCCGACAAGTACGACCGACGACCGTGTCGGGTACAGCGGGTGCTGGAAGCGGCTGTCCTTCAAATCACTTCCCCGGAGCCGGGCGACGACCTCCATCGATTCGCAGTCTTCATCACCGACACCGCTACCACCACCAATGGCCGCCGAGAAGCTCTCCGCGAGCTCAGCGGCGACGAGGAAGTGGGCCCCCGTCGAGCGCTGGTGGAGGACCGCGTACTCGAAATCGGCGTTGACGCACAGCGCCTGGTTCGAGGGGATGGTCCACGGGGTCGTCGTCCAGATCACACACGAGAGCGAGTCGGCGAGGGGGCCGAGGACCGCCTGCGCCGCTGACGAGGCCGCGTGTTGGAAGGGGAAGGCCACGTAGGCCGCGTGACTGACGTGGTCGTCGGCGTACTCGAGCTCCGACTCGGCGAGGGCCGTGCGCGACGACGGGGACCAGTAGACGGGCTTGAAGCCCCGGAAGATGAGCCCATCGTGGACCATCTTCTTGAGCACGTCGTACTGCTTGGCCTCGTACGCGGGGTCCATGGTGATGTACCGGCTCCCCGGGGCCCCGCTCCAGTCGGCGAGGACCCCCCAGCGCGCAAAGTCCCGCTGCTGGTCGGCGATGGCGCCCGTGGCGAGCTCCCGGGAGATCCGGCGGACCTCGAGGGGGCTCAGGCCCTGGGCCGCGGCGTCGGCCTGGAGCCGCTCGAGGGCCTTGATCTCGATTGGGAGCCCGTGGCAGTCCCAGCCGGGGACGTACTCGATGCGGAAGCCCCGGAGGAGCTTGTAGCGGTTGATGATGTCCTTGAGGACCTTGTTGAGGAAGTGGCCCATGTGCAGGCTCCCATTGGCGAACGGCGGCCCATCGTGGAGGACAAAGGCCTCGGCCTCGGGCCGCTCGCGCTGTTGGGTCGCGTAGACGTGCGTCACACAGCGCGCGTGGAGCTGGGGCTCGCGGACCGCGGCGTTGGCCCGCATGGGGAACGCCGTCTGCGGGAGGTTGAGGGTCTTGCGCATGGCCTCGGCCAGCTTCTTGGCCTCGGTCGCCGCCGCCGTCATCGTCGCGGGTGCGTCGACGCCGTCCGGGGTCTGTCGCGAAGAGCGGCCTTGCTCAATTGCGATGAGCGCCACAAGTTGACAGGTGACCATCATTCTGGCAATCTCATGCACCTCCGATGCGGCATGTTGGCCGCCCACAATGGTATGTGTGATCAAAGGCCCACGACACTCCACACGCCCAACAATGACAACTGTGGATGTCGCCAACGCCGAGCGAGGCGATCGTCGCGTCGACGCGTCCCGCGACGGCCCACGGGCGCGGATCCTCCAGGAGGGCGTCGAGCCTCGTCCCTCGCGGCTCCCCGGGGCCGGCACCGGGCTCTTCGCCTCGCGCCCGCATGCGCGTGGGGCCGTGATCTGTGAGTACGTCGGGACCATCTACGAGAGCAAGGTCGCGTGGGGACTCGCCGACAAGTCGTACCTCATGAAGCTCGGCGAGGGCAAGTACGTCGACGCCCGTGAACACGCGCACGTCCTCGCGCGATTCATCAACGACTGCCGGCGGGCTGGCCAGCACAACGTCGTCTTTGAGAAGCGCCCCGCCGAGGACCGCGCGCTGGTGGTCGCCCTCCGCGACATCCAACCCGACGAGGAGCTCTACGTTGACTATGGGCGGTTCTACTGGCTCGCGTACAACCTCCTGCACCCCGACAGCCCCGTTCGATAGCGCTCTTTGCTATCGAGGCAATGGATATCGCGTCGGACTATGTGGAAGAGCCTACAGAGCATGCGTTCTCTTCAATTAATACTCGCGAAGGGACGCTGAGATGGCCGCGGCGACGTCCTCGTCACTCGGCGAGCGCGGTCGCGACTGCGACGTCAGCGAACGCCCACTTGAGGTCATCGAGAGAGATTTGCTCTGTGCGCACATAATGGAACAAACACGACGACGACGTTGCGGATTGTCAGCGCACGAGACCCCAGGGCATTTTCCACAGGGTACCCGTGGACCGTCATCCCACGCACCTTCCGGGCGAGTTCCTCATCGACGTCGTACGTGTCGTGCACACTGGTCGAGGATGCGGCGGCTGCTGCGGCTGTCGCCGCTTGCGACGCCTCGTGAGCCTCTGCCTCCTTCATCGCCTGGATCTCCGCGTGGGCGATCTCGAGAAAGACCCGCTCGCGGCTAAAGTCGTAGTCGTAGACCTCCTGCGATGGACCGTTGTGGTCAGAGCGGGACACCGCTCCGTCGATGCGGTTGACACCTTCCGTACCCGATGGAGGAGGTTCTCATTCAGAGGGGTCACTGCGGGTGCTGTGATCAGCGAGCTGTTCATCACCACACGCGTGTACTGGTTGCCACCGGTCGCCATGATGCTGTCAGCACGCCGTTTGAGGACGAAGTCAGTGCCAGTAGCGAAAGCGACGTACCTTTAGCGCATTCCGCTGGCTGTTGGCATGCACCGGGGACGCGGCCATTGGCAACTGAAGGTAACGGGATCCTGTAGCTACGTGGACGTGAGCCCCGGCGTGCGCTTGCGATGGCGCGAGAGTGCGCGCATACCGGTAAGCTGGAGCGCGTGATCAAATCACGTACATAGTTCTTTGAGATCAACGAGGACGCAAGCGTCGATATACCTTTTAACCTGATACGAGTCCACACGAGCCCGGGCAAACCTGCATCATTTTATTCGGCACACCACCGCATGCGCTGCCGGCTTCTCGCTGATTCTCCTCGTCCACTGATCGCAAAGCACGAATATTGATGCCACCGTCGAAGCATGGCTCTATACAGGACACCGGTGTTCAAGATGAAGTCTATTGATGGAGAACGGGGCCGGGTGAGGGACCAATAGTAGACTTGAACTCGGCAGCAGCAGCAAGGCAGTCTTCGAGCTCATCGTCGCTTGATACCCTCGAGTTCTAGTTTGGGCGCGGGGACATCGCGTTTCCAGGGCCAGCCCGTCCCCACGCGCCCGCGAATGTCCGTCTTGTCCGTTGTATCATCACCGCCGGCGTCCACCCACGACTCTGTGTGACTGTTACTCGGTGGGGTGGGCTCACTCGCCTGGGCCTCCTGCAGCCGCTGCCGCGCGACGGCCGAGTCCACGAGGTCGCTCACGTGCTTGAGCTGCTCTCGACCTTGTCGTAGGTAGTTGGCGACCTGCTTGTCGTCGTCAATATGCCGGTACAGCTCGAACGTCGCGCGGATCTGCTGGCGGACGTCGCGGCGCGTGTCGTGCTCCAGGGGAATTGTGAGGCGCAGGAACTGCCGATACTGCGCGAGGACTTGCGAGCGATTGAGGAAGTACTGCAGCGACTTGAAGTGCTCCTTCGATGGCCGCTTGAGGCCCATGATTGTGCGCTGTGCCAACGGAACTCGAGGACGATCGATCGTTTTGGGCGATTCCAGTGGTTCGTTTTCGGTCTTTGTCAATCGAACCACACCAAATTGGGTTGTGCCCTCTTTTCCCCAAATAGTGTCCAAAATAGTGTTTATTTTGGGCACAACATCTGGGAATGTTCTCCCAAACGACACACACACAGATCAATCAACTTCGCCATGCACCCACGGCGACAGCCATTGCACATCTGGCTCCCATAGTCATCCCAGCAGCAGAGACAGCAGCAGCAGCTGATGAAAACGGGCGTGGTCCTGACGCTCGATGCACTGACGCTCGAAGACTGCCCCGCCTTGCGGTCGACGGGCGAGCTCGACCCCGCTTCATTGTTGTCGTCATCAAACGGCGACGACCGAGATCCCGATCTTGCAGAGAGGGGCGATCATGGACAGTGGGGCCAAGGCCACACGAGCGATGGACGAGACGTGCGAGACCCCAAACGCTGGAGATACAAATTACGTCGGGCGAGAAGACGCATCGGCGATGGCCGAGTCGCCTACTCTGTCGAGCAGCATGCCTCAGCACTCCGATGACGGCGACATTGGCCATGCAAAGCACAGCGAGAACGTCGACCCGACGGAGGCCACCTCGTCGATCAGCGTAACCCCAAGGCAAGGCTTTGTCGGGCGCATCCTCCGCGAGTATACCCTCAAGCGCGAAATCAATGCCATTCTCAGCAAAAAGCAGCAGCAGCTCAAGACTATGCAAGCCCTCGTCACGACGTATCAACTGGAATTGCAGCGCTGTCGAAAAGACCTCGACGTAGAATACGGGGCGCTCGTGCCCGAAATGGAGTCCACGCGACAGTCGATGACGCGCAAAATTGCCGCGCTCGGCTGCACAGGAAGCCCCAAAGAGCTCATCGACTGCACACGATGCCTTGGACAGCTTGAGATGCAACGGCTTCGTATTCTCATCCAGCGCATTAGCCATCGGCGTACTGTGGTCGACACACGGCACGAAGAATGTGAATGGCTTGTGAAGTCGATCGTCGTTCAGCATGAGCGCGAGTGCGAAGAGTTGGTTGTCGCCGCGGCCGACAGGAAATTTCTCGAAGAGGGGAGTTTGCAGGCGACGTTGAGCGAACAAATCACTCAGCATGATCCGTTCTTCACCCCACTGGAGCAGTTATTTTTTTCACAACCAATCTTCAAGCATTACGAGCTCCAGCTTCGCGCGATCGACGAACTGATTAAGACGATGAAACTCCGTCAAGATGACTTAGAAGCGCAATACATCAAACCCTGCGGCCCAACTCCACTCGTCAAGCGGTCGTCTTTTCGCGAGCGTCGGGGAACGGAGATATGTCCATCAGCGGACAGAAAACGCGAGCTCCGCCTGATCTTGAACCACTGCCGGAGTCTCCAGCTGGATCGCACACGTTCTCCAGAAGAACAGAGACGAAGGTATACGGAAAAATTGGATGCTTTCTGTCGCGTGGTTCCAGACCTCCGCACACGAAGTGGGCGATTGCTGCGCGATTTTGTTGAGCGTGTTAACAAGGACACTTCCTGCTCTGTGCGTATCCTTCGATCTCCGTCCTCCGAAAACTCTCGAAACGCTGCTGTTGTCTCGAATCATTCGCTTCATCGATTCTTCGCCCCAGGTATCCATGAAACTATCGGTTCCTTATCCTGTCACAATGCGCAACCTGCGTATCCGAGCGTGCTTTTTGATGGCACCGCTGTGGATATTGATGAAGTCCCTCCCCCTGGTATGATGTCTGCCTTTATAAGGTTTCTCACCAGAGTGATTTCCACCGAGTATGAGCTAATTCCCACATCACCGCACAGAGAAGATGCTCCAGAGGTCGATTCTCCCAAGAATGATGTTGACCGTGGAGTCTTACAAGAATGTGTTCACGAGCTTGTGTTCCGAAAGATTCCAAGGATCGCATCTGGTATGGCAATGGATCGGGCAAAGATCGAGAGTGGCATTGATGATGACGATGACGATGGAGCATCCCGTTCCTCTGCGGGCCTGAATCCATGGCATTGGTGGCATTCCAAGCGCTGCATTCAAGGTGTTGACCTTGCTGAACTGGTATTTCCATTGGAGGCCGTTGATTCCATACAAAGTTACCTCACCGCCCACGAGCAGCAAATCGCACGACATGGGTTCTTGCCTGGTACACTCCACCTGCTTCAAGCATGCGAAGGCGAAGTAACACCGAAGGGTGTGATGCACACTATCATGGCCGCGTTCAGGACCCTCCATCGCGAGGTCATGGAGGTGCTGTCATTCCCCACGGTGTCTCACAATAAACCTGCCCGTCGTGGCTCGTGCTTTTTTAATGCCGACGTGTTGATCCCGTGTCTGGTTCTGATGATGAGTCGCCTGCCCCATCCGTCATCCGACTTAAACAGTCTCTGGTCGCGTGTGCAGCTCGTCCACGGTTTTCGAGGATTGATCCAGTCTGACGGCTGCGAAGATGCCTACTACCTCACATGCTTGTCGGCGGCCATGGAGTTCATTCAAACTTACGAAGACTCCAAATTGACAGAAATGGCGAACCAAGACGCCGGAATTGCACGACAGGGGTGTCGAAAATGCGCTCGACTGGGACGATTCATTGACAAGGAAATCGTCATCGAACTTCAAGCCGTCGGTGCAGGGGATCGGCAGGTGTGGAGCAAATCAGCCCACGACTCGGTCAGGCAGTTGTCCCAGTGGATATCGGAGCAACCCGCCAGTGAAAACAACAACTCGTCGATTGACTATGAACGGGTTATTTCGGCGTACGAACTGTGGACTTACAGTGCCGAAGAGCGAGTTGGTCTTCTGCCACTCACCTGAGCAGAGTAATCGCGTCCTGCGCAAGAATGGGCGGTAGCGGGGAGGGGTGCGGGGTTGGGGGCGAGCAGAGGAGGAGGGAGGGCTGTTGAGAATTACTCAGCGTGATTTGCGGATGCCCGCAGCCAACGAACATCCGCATATCACGCTTAGTAATTCTCGGACGAGATCAGCCCTAAATAATCATCTTTGATCGTGCCAATGGCGTTCTGTGGGAGAGATCACATAGGCATCAGCTTACAGGGTGGTTGTTGGCACGGGCAAAGGAAAGGGGTGACTTACAATCTCAGTCACGTCGATGCTGACGCCCATGATCCGCAGTCGCACGCCGCAGCCCTTGCGGATCTCGACCTCGCGATCATCGGAGATCCACGCATTGTTCTCGTGATCGTAGCCGTTGTTGAGGTCGTTGGGCATCGCATGGCGCGAGACAAAGACCTGAAGGGGGCCAACGTCGGCAAAGAACCCGAGCTGGTTGACGACCGTGACGACGGCATCGAGGACCTGATTCTTGAAGGGGCGGAAGAGGATCGCGCGGTAGCGGATGTTGAAGCACACGTAGCCCGAGTTGTCCTGGATCACCCCCTTGCCGATGTCCTCGTCACGGACCTCGGTCACGGTGATGACGTAGCCGTACTTGCCCATGGACGTGCCCTCGACCTCCTCGATGAGGCGCAAACGGATGATATCATGCAGCCGCGGACCAAAGTGCATCGGGTGCAGGAGGAGATCCCGCGAGAGCTGCTTGAGGAAGAACATGGCGGCCTCGCGCGCGCGCCGTCGGCTCTCGTGCTGCTCTACCTTGGAGCCCCTTTGGTTCCAAAGTGTGTTGGCGCGTTGCTGACAAGATGGTGTGAGTGGATACGTTTTTACAAAGCATGGAGTCTGTATTTACGCCTCAAGCAAAAGACCTCAAATATTCAAAAAAGTACTGATATCGTGCGAATTTTTTCATATTCTCAATTTGAGTCTCCTATCGGTGTGCAGCAGTACTGTATTTGGTTCTTGTGTCTAAGCGGTGATTACCCGCACGCCCAAAGTCGAGACCTTGTGGGCCTCCTTATCGCCGGGCTGGGCGATGAACATCATGTTGATCGGGACCTTGCTCGTCTCCGAGAGCCACTTGACCAGGGCCGGCTCGAACTCACCGTGGACCGACACAAAGTCGATCTTGAGCTTGGGATAAATGTGATCAAACAGGGCCACAATGGTCTCGAAGTCATTGCGGACTGTGGCCGTCTCGCCATCTTCTCCGCCGTCCACAGCTTCGTTCGAGATGTGCACAATGCGCAGATTGTGCGTCTGCTCATTCTTCCGGACATACAAAATGGCCTTGTTGATGATCGTCATATCGGGGTGCTTGCAAAAGAAAATGATCGGGGCTTCATTGATCCCGATGATCGCATTCGTGATGGTGCGCCCACCACGCGCACCGGTACGCTCCGCAGTGACACCAGTGGAGTCCCATTCCTCCGGTGTGTCCACAGAGGCGTATCCATTCCCATCCCCAACCGGTGCAGGTGACTGCAGGGCCGATGACCGGTCTGGCTTGGCCGACCGTGACGGAAACAACTTCTTCATCACAGCCAAGAGGATCCGCAGAATCGTAACACGGTCCATCATGATCATCATCACGGCGACGACGAAGATCAGATAGAGGGCGAAGTACATCAGCACCTTTGGATCACCGAGCAAATTTCCGAAAATCCCCACGACGACGAGTGAAAAGCCCATGATACACGTCCACCACGGTGCTCGGATGTCCCGTGGGATTTCCGCACGCTTCGTCTTTAGCACCATGCAGCCAAACGAAAAGAGCGCCATCAAACCGAGGAATGCGTACGTGTACACCCCACCCATGATCGAGTTGTCGCCCTTGAGGATAAGCACGAGACTCGACGCCACGAGAAAGTAAAGGATGATGATGTGATGGTTGGTCTTGCGCCACTTGTTCTGGTTCATAAGGAATGCCGGGAGAACCCGATCGCATGCCAACCGGCGGACGAGACCCGTGATTCCAACGTATGAGGTCAACACCGCACCAGAGAGCACAATAAACGCATCGACGGCGATCCATGTCTTGAGCCAGCCCCCGGCGGCGACCTTGCCCATCTCCGCGAGCACCGTGTCCTTCTCGTTGATAATCTTCTCCACTGGCAAGACCCCAAGCGCCATGAAGATCAAAATGATGTTGTAGACGGCCGACAGTCCCCACATGTTGCGCAGGGTCTTGCGGAACACCCCCGGTTTCTGCTCCTCGACAAACTGGGCCGAGCTCTCAAAGCCGGTGATGCCGAGCATGGCCGCGCTGAAGCCGAAAAAGATGGCCGCAAAGAAGTTCGAGTCGATTGTGTCACCGGCAAAGTCGACTCTCGGGAGATCCGTCTTCATGTTCTCGCGAAAGACATGCGGATGCTGGACGACGTGGATGATGCAGGCGACGCTGAGGACCGTGAGGACGAGGATGTGATGCAGAAAAATCCCGAGGGCGACGCGGGAGCTCTCGGTAATGCCGATGAGGTTGAGCACCGCAAACAAAAAGAGGAGACCAATGGTCGAGCCCACGAGCGGGAGGTCGGCCTCGAGCTTGAGGTAGTTGACCGCCGATGTCCCCGAGACTACGCCCGTCGCGAGGTACGAGAGGATCCCCAGCGCGGCCCCAAAGGCCGCGACGCGCTTCGAGGTCGTGTTCAGCAGCACATTGTACGAGCCCCCGTTCAGCGGAATCGCCGTGACCACTTCCTCGTAGATGAAGCGGAAAAAGTACAAGAGCGCCGAGACGAGGATGAGTGGGATCGGCGCGAGCTTGCCGGCCTTGACCGCGACGAGCCCCGAGGAGTAGAGGACGCTGGACATGATGTCATTGCCGCTGATGGCCGTCGAGGGCCACTCGCCGAGCTGGTGGGGCTTGTCCTGGAGCTGCGCGCGGATGCCTGCGAGGGCCTCGACGGGGGCGTCCACGTCCTTGGCCGTCCCGGCTCCGGGGTACGTCCAGAGCGGGCCCCGGGGCGCGGCGTCCGCATAGAGCGGGACATTGAGGACCCGCCGACGGAGCCCCCCGCGCCCGAGGGCCCCTGGCCGGGGGCTGCCGCTCGTGACCGTGGGCTTGGACTCGGCCATTGCGTTGCCGTCGTTCCTTGGGGGATGGATGGATGGATGGACCTGGACCTGGACCTGGGTGTGGTGGTGTTGTCTGTTGGAGACAAAATGGCCAAGTGTGTGTTTAACGGGGGCATCAGAGAGAACGACAACTGTCCCGCAGGTGGTGGACGTGGCACGAGGGGAAGAGGTGGTGGAGGAGAGGCTGGGCGACATCTCCTCTCCGCACACACATTAGAAGTGGGTTCATTCTGAGACTGCGATGTCATGGCGCCTCAGGAATATTGGACGGGGTGGGCCTGACCTGAAACGACGGGTGCCCTATCGCAACAGATGTGCCGGGCGCACAGCACTCACGCACGCACGACACGAGAGCACACACCTTCCACGAATAACCAAGAATGAGTATTCCAGTATTCTTGCAGGAATATATTCCACCCAAGAATGGCAAAGTTGAGGTTAACACATTCCTGATAAATTGCGGGAATATCTACGAAGAACAGCTTCAATTCTGAGG
>JAADYI010000677.1:0-13921 GCA_023338185.1 Lagenidium sp. CBS 127285
CATCCCAACGACCCCCGACAATCCGGCGGTCGGCCTCGCGTTTGTGCATCGAGTGGCCCTCGAGGTCGACCCGTATGGCGATCGGAATGGCCAACATGTCGTCTTGAAGGCCCTTCCTTGACTCATCGCCCTCATCGGTGGGATGCTCGAGGAGCTTAGCGGTCTCGAGTGAGAGCTCGAGCTCCTCCTCGTCGTCGTTGTCGCCGTCGTCGTCGAGGTCCTGGAGATCCCCATACTCGAGCGCCACCTGCCCGCGAATCGACGCCACCCACTGCCCGCGCATGCTGATCGAGTGATGGATGGTGGTCACTACGCACTGCTGTAACCGCCGGGATGCTGCTGCCAAAAAATATCCTTACGCGATGGCTACATTTTTTTTTGTATAGAGCCCTCTATTCGCGAACCCACGGTTGGAATTGCAAATTTTGCGTTGTCACGACACCACGGTACTCGACGATCATGAGCTCGAATCCGCAGCACGTTGTCGACACGGAGGACGCCGCGGAGCTCAACCTCGGGGACGACTTCCGCCATGAGACGTGTCTCTCGAACGCCGAGGTCGCGGTCATCCTCGAGAAGCAGAAGTCGGACTACGAGAACCAGGAGAAGCAGCTGACGAGGTGCCGTGTTCTGTGATCCAGTGGTTGATGTGCGAGATACGTACACCCATGCGCTTGGACTGATCTCCACTTGGCGGCGTGATAGTGTCTTCCAGAAGACGTACTCGTATGTGCAGCGCTTCAGTGGCACCAAGGACCCCGTGGCGAACCAGGCCTCGGTGACCGAGCTGCGCGAGTACGTCTCTGTCTCGTCATTGTTGAGCCATGCGAGTGAGCGATCCCCCCCACGCCAGCACGAAAATCACTCACTCCCGTTTGGCATATTGTACACAGGGCGCTCATGTCCTTGGCCTTCCCCCGTGAGGAGGACGGTCAGATGACCGAGGCGCGGCTTGAGGAGTTTGAGATCTCGTGTCTCTCGAATTTGAACCCCGAGGAGGTCGAGGAGGCCGTGGCACTGATCCCCAGTCTCCAGAAGCGCTTTGCGGAGGACGAGATCGAGGAGATCCTCGGCATTGTCTCCCGCACAGCCGCGCGCATGTACGGCTAAGGGGTCCCCGACCGACAGAGCCCACGCATCCGTGCAAACTGGTGAACATCGTGGGTTCGTAACTGTTATATAAAGCACTTTTGCACCATGAGCAGTACGTCACAGACTGTCAAAAGCATGGCCAACGACCAACAAGCGCCGGAGCACGCGCGCAAGCGCCTCAAGAGCCAGCACAGCTCGGCTTCACAAGGACATGGACTAACGTCCACGGCGGCGCATCCGCAGCAGCAGCAGCAGCGAGAGCCTGAGCAGGAGCTTCGCTGGCGTCGCCTCGAGTTGGGGATTGAGGTCGACGGAGCCAACGTGCCCCCGATGCTCGACAGCTTTGACGCGTTGGTGCTCCCCGATGATGTCGTGGCGTACGTTTGCACGCATTAATCGTAGGTGATGCCGTTGCTCTGGTCAGCGAACTCAGGGGAAAATCTGCCCTCCCTCCATAGGATCCTTGGCGCCCGAGGAATTCGTCAGCCGACGGCAATCCAACGTCAAGCGATCCCGTGCATTGTCGCCGGTCGTGATCTCATTGGCCTCGCGGCGACGGGCAGCGGCAAGACCCTCAGCTACGTGCTCCCATGGGTCCTCCGGTGTCAACCCCGAGCATCAACGTATCCGGCAAACGCGGCGGTGACCCCATCAGCGTTGGTCATCGTCCCGACTCGCGAACTCATGAACCAGGTTTTTGAGGAGCTCCGACAGTTCGCGGGGGTTGATCCAAGCGGCGCGCATGGTGGCGATGCCATGCAGATTGTCTGCATCGGTCGGCGGTATTCGATTGGGTGCGTCTGTGGCGGGGTCGACATGAACATGCAGATGGCGACACTGCGGCGGTTTGCCGGGGGGATTGACATCGTCGTTGCGACTCCGGGACGCCTCCTGCACCTCATCGACGAGAAACGGGTCGTCGATCTCAGCGCTCTCCAGTACCTGGTCATTGATGAAGTCGATCGCATGCTCGATGCGACCATGGAACCCCAGCTCCGGAGGATCCTGCACGCTGCCAACGAGCGTGGGCGGCAGACGCTCTTGTGGTCGGCGACAATGCCAGCGTTCCTCGATCGCCTCGCACGCTCGGCGGTGCTCGATGCAGTGACCGTGCGCGTGGGCATGGGCAGAAACAAGAGCGGCCGCACGGCCCTTCGCGTCCGACAGGACGTTGTCTACATGCGCTCGGCGGAGAAGAAACCACGACTCCTCCGTGCCCTCCGGAGCATTCCCGCCCCTCCGGTCGTCGTGTTCTGTAACTCGCATGACGGCGCCGACTACGTCACGCGCTTCCTTCGGCACGAGCAGTTCCGCGCCGCGTCATTGCATGGGGAGAAGTCACAGGCGTATCGCTTCCAGCTTCTCACGGCCTTCCGCGAGGGCTACGTGGACGTCCTCGTCGCCACGGATCTCGCCTCAAGGGGCCTGGACTTTGCGGATGTTCATCATGTCATTCTCTATGATATGCCGCTGACGATCGAAGACTACATCCATCGCTGCGGCCGCACGGGTCGTCAGAAAGACGGTGTCCTAGGCCAGGTCACGGCCTTCCTCACGTCCGACTGCGTCATCGCCCCCGAACTCAAAAAGTTACTGCAGGAGACAAAACAAGTGATTCCCGCAGAGCTTGGGGTGCCAACGCGTTTCCGATCCGCAGATGAGTGACACGAAAGCAACGTCCTCATGTTTGGCGCGACAGTTCTATTGACAAACGATCCACGGCCGCCTTACTCCTGGAACAAGCTGAAATTCTTCACGACTTCCATCACTTGATCACCGCCGAAGCGCCCAAGCACACCCCGCGCCGCGCTGATTTCGGAAAAGTTGGTCACGCCGTCCACCAACGGCGACGGCGCGCAGTCACCGCTCTCCAAGACAGCATGCGCAGCCGATGCACGGGCAATGGCAAAGGGTACGGGCTCAAAGCTGTGATCGCCATAGGCCACTGGGGTCGTGTGGTCGCCAGTGACGATGATGGACACCTCATGACCCGGTAACCGCTCGTTGATACCCCGAAGGAGATGTGCAATCATCTCGTCGGCCTTCTCGATAAAATGGACCTGTGTCAAGTGCCGCAGGTGAGCTCCCAAAACCTCGGATACAGCGACCTCGACCGAGCCGGCCTCGAGTGTTGGTTACCTTCTTCTGCACGTCCTTATCGTGGCCGGCGTCATCGACAGCCTTGACATGGACAAAGCCAAAGTCGTAATCCCCAGTCTCAAACGTCTGAAGAGCCGTCTCGGCCTTTGCGAGGAGGTTGGTGTGATAATCCCCCGTTGCCCCCGGGGCCTTGACGAGATCGACGCCAAGGGACATCCCAAGTCCGGCGATGATACACGTGGGGGCGATCATAAATCCCTTCATGCCGTGCACGTCCTCGAACGATGGAACGTTGATTCGCTCGCCTGGTCCGCGCAAGAGCACGATATTCGCCGGTGGCTGGTGCTCACAGCATCGCTTCTTGTTGATCGGGTGGGAGCTCAGTTGCTTGTGAATCGTATCCGAGACTTCATTGAGAACCTACACAGCAGGAAGGATAGGTCGTGGATCACTGACGAGGCAAACAAAGAAGACGACGCAGGGAGCGGTTGTGATGGGCCGCACCTTGCTCGAGTATAACGCCTCAGGGGAGTCATCAAGAGGCTCGGACTTGAGCAGCGGGAGACTACACAAAGAAAGCACGGAGTATGAGCAAACGAGGTCGTAGACACCAACTCATGACAGCCACGTACTTGTCCTTGAGTGGATCGGTACCACTGATCCGGTCGCAGAGCCCCTGGCCCTTGAACACGATGCCGCAGCGGTGCTCGGTCGCGTACTTGGTCGCGACGTGGATCTCGGGGTGCGCTGGGATTGGGACCCCGTCGAGGAAGGAGCAGAGATCGATCCCCCAAGCGGGGAAGTTACGATCCACACGACGCTTGACGACGATCATCTCGCCGTTCTCATTCTGCGCACAACAGTCGCCACGTAGGACGATGAGTCCGCGGCACCCACAGACCGACACCTGCGTTCGCCGCGCCTTCCGACCTTTTCGACGGTGGCAAAGTTGCACTTGAACGCGACGTCGCCCTTGTCCATGGGCAGTCCCGCGCCCATGGCTTCAAACGATCCTCGGCCGCGATAATGACTAAACACAATGTGTCAGTCCCTTCAGTGCCGCAACGAGAACTGACGGCAAGCACGCACATGAAGGGATCGTAGCCAAAGATGGACATGTGGGCGGTGTCGCTCCCACAGGCGTAACCCGGCGCCACGGGGTCCAGGAGCCCATTGAGTCCTCCCCCTACCAGTTCGGGCATTCGGTCAGTCACCAAAAATGTAGAGATCGCATGTGGCGGCACCCCACCCACATACTACAAGATCAATGTAGGTGGGGCTATAGTGAGACTCACGAGCGATGGCGTCCATGGCCGGCGTGCGGGCCGCCTGGAGCGTCGTCTGGTGGTCGAGCTCGCGGAGCGTCACGTCCGCCAGGCCATCGATGAGCACGAACACGATCGCGCGGCGTCGGGGCTGCGTCGGTGGATCACTCATCCTGAGTTGTGTCGTTCTTCGATCATCCCAACAGCAAAGCACGTCAGTAGGCACTCTTCCGGGGTCTTAGGGATACGTTAGTGACTTCTCTTCCAATCAACGCATGTCATAGGTGTAGATCTTGTGAGAGTTTATGCTCGACCCAGAGAGACTTCAAGGTTTTGTTACTTTTCATAAATTTATCGACAAATCAAGTTTTGGAGAGCACGACCCACCAAAGCGTGAAGCACACACAGGCGGCGATGACGAGGGCGATGATGGTGTTGTTGCGCATCTTCTTGCGGCGGATCTGATCCACGAGCGAGTTGATCCCAGCGAAGGAGTTGGAGAGCGTGTTGACCTTGCCGCGCGAGGACATGAACCGCGCGCGCTGGTTCTCCAGGGTGCTCTTGGTCTCGAGAGCTTGGCTGTGTGTGTGGGTTGGGGGGAGAGAGCAGCCAACCGATCAGCATGGCAGTAAGGAAAACGCGATGCAACGCACACAAGCATTCGATAGACGTACTCGATAATGCTGTTTGCCATGAGCCGCGACGAGTCCACCGAGCGGCGTTCGTTGAGCAGGGCATCGACCTCGCTGTCCTCGCCCGTGGCGCCGCTTTGCCTTCATACGAAATGCCACGGCCGCGTCGCGTGAGCCCTCCTTCACACGAAAGAGCCACCCATCCGCACCTACCGCTTGCCAAAGAGCCGTTGGGAGTCGCGCTTTTCCTGTAGTGCCGCCTGGAGCCAACCACAATGATGTGAGCTAGAGCATTCCTGTCGCCCCGCCCTCCCTATTCGAACCGTCTTCCTCACCATCGTGCGCTTGAACTCGGTCTTGAGGTCAAAGTGCAGCTCCCGGTAGCGTTGAAGCACGGCCTCCTGGGTCTTACTCGCCGAGGCATTCACGTGCGAGTTCATCTCATCGATGGTATCGGAGAGCTACAGACCGATCGACGACAGGGTGTAATCGTCACCACCGCCCACACGCGGGTTCCACTTTCCCATCGACGGATCAGCATCACGCACGGTCGAGAGCGTCTTCTCAATATCCAGGGCCAACTGCCGCTCGCCGGTCGTGTCCACGGGTGGGCTTTCTACGGTCCGAGCGGGGGCACAACAAATCGAGATGTCAGTTGGTTCAACTCCCGGATGCACCCACACATCGTGACCGACACCGCACCGACGTCGTACTCGGCCGCCGTCCGGGACGTGGCCTTGTTGATGGCCCCGTAGGCCGCGATTTTGTCCTCGAGCTCCCGCTCGGCGGCGCCCGCGGCCCGCCGGAGCTCGTCCCACGTCCCCGCCGCGCGCATCATTATCGTCCCTCCGAAGCAATTGGATGATCGATCCCAAGACAGCAACAAACGAAACAAACCAACACCCGACGGGCGGGTTGACCAATCCCTAAGAAAAGGTGAAGACGCTTGACCCGACCCAGACAACAAGAAGAGTAACGACGTCAACAACCCCTATGGGTCGGGTGGGTTCGTCCAAGTCCCCAATCAGACCCACCATCCACACAAGACCCGCCCATGGACCGGGGCAAATGAGCATCGGCCAAGTCAGCAATCGTGTCAAGGCAACGAACGCGTTCATATCGCGCTCACATCCCCCCCCTACTTGTCTCGTCCCGCCCGATGCCCGCGTCCGACCACGGCGGCGTCTTGACGCGGCTCAGCGCGTGCGTCGACGAGCTCCGGGCCGCGGGGAGCGGGGCCGCAGGGGGCGGCGCTGACCTCGCGGCGGCCCAGCGGCGCCTGCTCAAGGAGCTCTTCGCCCTCCAGGAGCGCCTGGCGACACCCGCGTCCGCCCCGCCGGCGTCCGAGAACGGCCCGCTCTTCCAGGGGCTCCTCCAGGCGCTGCTGGCCTATAGCGGTGCCCACACCGGCGGGGGCGGGGGCGGCGGCGGCGGGGGCGGTGGGGCCACGCTCCCGCTGCTCTCGTCCACGGTCGAGACCTCCGAGTGCGTACGCCACCTCCTCTGCGAGCTCCTCGCGCGGGTCTACGATTACGCATCGGCGGGGGCCGTGAGCGACCTCCTCGGGGCCCGCGGGGCCTCGCTCTACGTCCGCGCGTCGCTCTTGCGGGTGCTCTCGCGGCTCCCCCGCGCGGAGCTCTTGTCGTTCATCCCCGAGGCCGTCGCCCTCGCCCTTCGCCACGTCAAGGGCGCCGATGCCTTTCTCAAGCAGTGCCTCCTCGAGTCGACGACCCGCATGCTCCGCCACGCGAGCCCGCGCCTCACGGGGGCCCGGGCCGACGGCCTCAAGCTCGTCGCCCGCGTGTACCAGGACAAGGCCCCGGAGGTTCGGCTCGCCGCCGCCGGTCTCCTCCACGTCCTCGCGGCGCAGACGGTGGCCTCGCTCCCCGCGGGCCACCACCAGCAGCACCACTATCCACATCCCGGGGCGTCAAGCACCGGAGCGGCCGCTGGCGCGGCGACCGACAGCGGCTCAGGGGGCTCGGCCACCGGGGGCACCACCGGCACCCCGGGGGGCGGCGGAGCGAGTGGGGCGTCGAGCGGCGCCGTCGGCACCACGGCCCCCAGCGCAGCAAACGCGTCCGCGGGGGTCCCATCGAGCGCGGCCAGCGCCGGGGTCACGCTCGAGTCGATCATCCAGATCGCCTACAAGGGCATGGACGACGCGGCCCCCGAGGCCCGACGGGCCTATGCGGTCGTCGTCGGCATTGTCCTCGCCAAGTTTGCCATCGCCGGGGCCCATGGCCATCAGCTCCACGGGGAGAACGGCATCATGCGGGGGAACGACGAGGACGAGCCGTCCAACGAGATCGGCAACGAGCACGGGGCCACCGCCGCCGGCACCGGCACCTCTGCTGGGACCGGTCCCAACGCTGGGAGCAGCAACGGGGGCTCCTCGGCCAAGGGCAAGCTCGGGTTCAAGCTCCCGGGGATGCACGTCCCGGGGCTCACGCTCTCGGTCTCGCTCTCGCGTCGCAAGACGGCGGCCGCTGACTTTTCGTGCCTGGCGAATGTCATCTTGTACCTCAAGGACCTCCTGGCGACCAAGTACCTCAGCGCGTCGAGCCCCGGCGTCGGGAGCCACCACGGGGGCATCCTGGCCGCCTACGCCGTGGCCCTCTCGAGCATGTTTGCGCGGCTCCCCGCCGAGGCCATCGCCGAGGACCAGCTGCCCGCGATCATCGATGCCATCGGGTCCATCCTCGATCACCCGCTGACGCTTGGCGACCTCACCCGTGCGAAAAATGCCGTGTGCTTTGTCCTGCGCTTTGGGCTGTACGCGGCCCTCTCGGAACGCCATCAAGAAGGGCTCATGGGGGTGCTCCTGCAGCTCCTCGGCGGCATCATCAGCGATCGCGATGGTAATCACCACAAGGCCCTGGCCATCCTCGTCGAGATGACACACCTCATCCAATCACTCGGGGAAGTTGTCGTCGTCCACGCGAGACCCGCGCTCGATGGTCTTCTCGGATTGCTGTCCCACGAAAAGCAGAGTGTTCGCTTCCAGGCGTCGGTGGCGCTTGCCTCCTTGCTCACGGCGGTTCCGTACAAGCTCAAGTCGGCGCTTCTCGAGTGTCTCGCCAGCCTTCGGGACACCACCACCCTCCTATTGAAGGACCACACACACGACATCACCACGGACCAAGGCAGTGGCCGCAATGGTCGAGCTGGAACGGAAGACGACGACGACGAACCCATGAACGGGAAATCGCATCTCTACTCGGTGCAAGGGTTTTCAACAGCCATATCACACATTCTTCGTGCCCAGGCCATCCGAGGTGACGGCGTCGCACATTCGGTGCTCACCAGCATTCTCAACCTTGCAGAGAGACTCATCGAAAGCCAATTCCTCGATGGCTGTCCTGACAGTGTTTGGCTCACGTGCACGCGTGCAGGATGGAATCTGGTTGGGAGCCTCATGTGCGTTCGAGATGAGTACTGGACCGAGGCGGTGGCACTTCGAACGGTCTCGGATCTGTGGCTCCGATCGAGTGTTCTACATACAAGAGAGGCATCCATCGAGCTGCTTCGAATCGAAGCTGCAGTTGTCGCACTTCATACATTCTTGCAAACGTGGGGGGACATTGTGAGTCGCTCGTCAGCGCTTTCAGTTCTTGCTTGTCATGTTCTGCACACGTTTGTCACTGCTGCTCAAGGTCGTTTAGCGAAGCCCCAGAAGCGCCGTGGTCAACTAGCTCGATATCGCCTTCTTGGTTGGATTCTCAAGTGCTTCACAGTCCTTCCGCCAGTCTACAGCGACACATTCGTCACCCTCCTCGATGTCATAACTGCAGCGACGACTTCTCAGGCACTAACAAGCATTGACATCAATGGAGGTCCTCTTCCCAGTGAATCAACATTCATGTGCAATGCATTAGCAGCCGCTGATGACCCTCTCGAAATGGTGAGCCTCGCTCGACTCCAACCAGGCGATGATCCGTCTGTGCACTACTCTCGCGAGCTCAATCATATTCTTGCGTTGTTGCAAACTGACAAGGCCTTGTCTGATGTGGAAGTTGAGATCCAGTATCTTGATCACTATTGGGGGCTCACGTGCGATTGTAACGGACGGACAAACGATGTTTACGAGCGAGGATTGTGCAGTAGCTTCACGTCAGTCCGACTGGTTGATGCCAGTGTGTTCTTGTTTGGCCGTATGTTCCAGTATTTGCCGGAAGACCTCCAGCTACGATGCTTGCAGCATTTGGCCAGTCAGCTCGCAGATGATCGTGTGGACTGCGAGGTGAACGTCTGCTCGCTACTGATAGCAGTTGTAAAGCAAGCGAAGGCAGTCGCCGCATTCACGCCTTCAGAGACAACGCCACGTTCATGGCTTCATCAGGTCCAGTTGATGTTATGCGAGTTGATCTCGTCTGACCGTGCCATCATTCGCAGAGGATCTGGCGAGACACTCGGAGTTTTGGCTTCTTTACTTCCAGACTCGCATGCGCGAACGCTCGTTCTTGACTTGGAAAAACGCATGATGAATGAAAATCACTCCCAGATCACCGCAAGCCCTCAAGACCCTTCATCAGCATTGGCAAGTGTGGCATTTGCATTGGCGTCCATAAAGCGCTCATGTGGATCCGGAATCGTGGTGGACTCTGGACTGATTTTTGGTGTTGCGGGCGAATTGAATCAGCCTCTTCGATCTTGGATTCTTCATGCATGGGGCATCATAGTTGATTCCGTCAGTGCGAGTGGTGGAGATTATGAACAATATGTACAATCCAGTACATCACTTATCGAAGCTCACCTTATTGCTGGCTTCCAATACTCGAACAAAGCCAACAAGAGAGCTATTCAATGGTGTGTCAGTGCTAGGGTGGCAATCGGGCGGATTCTAAACGGAGTTGTGGCAACACTCGGGCCAGAGTTAACCTCTGCGCCCACACGAATCCAAGAATTTTACACAATATGGGGACTACTTCGAGTGGATGGGGACCCTCGTATTGAACTGGAATTTCTGAAGTTTATCGAGCAAATAGTTGTTTTCGCTCCGAGCCAGTTCCGTCTCGAAGACCTCAATTTCATTCTTACTATGATCTCTGACATTCCTCTCGTTGGGTTCGACACCACCGCGTCCATGGGATCAGCAGTGCCGTCCCCATCGACCTGGTCAAATGTTGTGCCGGCGTCGTCACCTTCCACGAATTCCCAAATTCAATCGGACCAAGAAACGATGCCGTCACAATCTCTAAATGGATTATGCCGCAATATCTTGCAACAAGTCGCAATGTCTTGTCTCCGTACGCTAGCCGAGAGGGAGCCGTCCGTTATTCATCGACATGCCCTTGGAGCTCGATTATTTCGCGCACTGCACCTCGAGTTCACTGAACACCAATGGCGTTATGCTCCCGGACTTTACGGCATGTGGGATTTCCTCGCATTCAAAGTCTGCGCTCCCTCAAAAACACGTGACGGATTATCTGAAATTCGAAACACAATTCTTGCGCTTATTGATATTGATGCTGGCGCGCAAAAGGATTTCGATCCCTGTGTTTGGGCTCTATTTTGTCGTGGGATTGTTATCGGGGAATCTAGTTTTACTCATGCTTCAAATTCTCGTGACCAAGAACAACTGATGATGAGTCCGCGGGGTTTCGAACCCTCAATACTGCCCAGCACAAGTGGCAACTCCTTTGGTCCTGATGCATTTGCTGAACCGCAGACAGCGCAACAGAACTCCGCAACAGGGGCTGCAGATTTGCAAGTGGAAACGTGGCGGCGTACAAAGCGTTTAGTCCGTGATATGCTTGGGTTTCTTCCTCTTATGTGTCGAGAGGTCCGGCGGTTTGCAGTTACTTGTGTGGTGCGAATTCTTGAACTGACAAGCTTGAAGGTTGACAATCGAGCACACTTCGATTTGATCCTCGCTCGTGCACAGTTCCAAGTGAGCGAGCGGGTTCATAGTGCGACAATTTCTGATTTACGAAGTGTGAACTATTTGTGTATGTACCTCGACGAGTTCGTGACGATGTCCTGCCATGTGACCACAACATCCGCTGACGGTCACGAGTTGCCCATGTTTCAAACCGAGGGACTGCGTATGCTACGAGTTGTACTCCGCAGATTCGCAGATGCTCGTGAGCCGGCAGCACAAGACGGGGAGGAATCATTTCTATTGGATCCTTACCAAGCACAGATTTCAGCAGCAATGCGACACACGGTCAAACAAGTGCAACCCCCAGAAGGTGATGCGACTGAGCACGATTTGTATGCACAGTTAGCCATTGAGGCATTTGCACTCAGTGGTGATGCTTTGCAGTATCGACTTGTGCAAGATAAAGTGGCTCTTGGTCGTCTCCTGCGAATGGTTCTGACGAAAGATTTTAGCCATTCTCACTATATCGGGGACGAAGTGAAGCGAGCGTCGATTGTTCTCGCCAACCTGGCCTCAATTGGAAGTATTATCGTTTCATGTGCTGAAAGCAAAGGCAGGTCCGCCTCAATGATGCAAAAGACACTTGCAAGCACCCTTGCATCAAGTATGGATCAAATCATGTGTTGCTGGGTGGATATGACGCGAAGTTATGGGCTGCTCATGTCGGGTTTTGGGCACTGGCCATCACTCCCGTCGCCATTGCCCAGTGACGGTGCTTGCGCCACAATGTGTGTTCTAGAAACCTTGAAATTATCACTTCCGATCAACCAACCCCAGAGTTCACAGATGATTGGACCGTCTTTGGTCGCATTAGAGGTTCTTCGCAGCACCTTTCGTCGCTATTGGTCGGTTATTCCGGAAGCACTTTGTGCAGTTCAGCAGCTTCAGTTGGCAACAGTCTTGTCAAATTCGAGCACGTGCGAATTAGTTTTATCGTACACGTCCTACCACCTATCAACGTGTGTTCGAGACCGCCTTGAACAAGAAATCATTCCTGTTGCAAAAGCAATTCCTCGAGTTCTCGAGTATTTGCCCTCTACGTCACATTTAAGACGTGAAATTTCTGCTGGCTTACTTTCTAGTTTGGTTTGTACAAGTGCTCACTCGTTCGGACAGAATCGAATTGCTGCGTTGGATGCCATGTACCAGTGTCTCAAAGATTCGACCCAATATGCAGGGCCCGATGTCATTTTGCGAATGGCGCAGCACGCTGCTGCTGTGTGTCCTGTCCAGCTTCTCGCACAGATATGCGATCCGTCTCAGAGGCACAAGCTGACTGCTGGAAAAGATAACCAGTACCTGGGGAACATTCTTCAGCATGCCACCCTCGGTGTTGCTTTCTTGCACTCAGTTCCGCATCTGAGAGCAGCAGTTTGGGAAGTGGTGCCTCTTGTCAATGGGTGCTTCCATTACTTTGAACAACGGGAAGATGATTTCGAAGAACTTGCGACCCTCCACCGTGTGGCAACGGAGTCCTCGTTTGCGCATTTGAATGAGCTCATTTCGAATGAGGAAGACGAAGACTACATTGAAGCGTATGTAGAAATTCTGACATCGAGCCTTGCATCAGCGTTACGTTTACTGGACACGATGCTCAAGGAACCGCACCCACGAGGTATCCAGAACGCTTTGCGAATCATCGCCAGTTTTGCCAAAGCTACTCCCAACGTTGTTAATCGTGTGGTCTCAGAGTTTCATTCAAGTGTCTGCCTAACTTTGCTGCATTCCATTACTGAGTATTCGGCACCCTCGTCAGGATTTCATCACTTATTTGCAATGTTCGCGGGAATCAGAGTGATCGTACAAAGGCTTGTGGATAATGGGGACTTGCAAAACTCGCGCAAGTATTTGCGCACATTTGGACCTGCCGCATTGCGGTGTCTCAAGTCGTGGTCACCGTCACGATCAATGGAAGAACTTGATGAAGCTGAAGAATTTGTGCGCTTATTGGCTTCCCAGCTGAACGATGAGCATGCGTTAACGTTCGTCCGCATGGTTTTGCCAATGATGGCCGATGTTCTTCGCGCACCTTGCGGGCACAACAGCCACAGTTCAGAACAAGTTTCAGGCATCCTCGCACGGTTGTTGCTTAGCCTTGTGCAGACACGTGCTGGCGCTTTCAAAGAGGTTGTTGTTGGAATGGCGCCATCATCGCGCACATTATTGGAAACAACCCTTCGATCCGCACTCGTTCCACAAGCCGCTGCCCATTCCAAAAACAATGAAACTCATGTGAGCAGAGCATTGGATCTCAGTCGATATCGATGAGACTGCGTTCTGGCCGTGTAATCGTACAAAATACTTGCTTTTGGCGCGTGTTCTCAATCCTTTATTAACGTTTAGCTGAGAAATGGTTGCGGCAATTTCCAATTACGATGACAGAGCACTCAGACTCTGCATGATAGCTCAAAACGTCGTCACCGTTTGTGTCGGCCCTGGTACCTCTTGTACTGCAAAAATCTCGAGTAGACTGTGAAGGATGGAGGGGACGAGGGACATCTTGAGAAACTGCCAGATGCAGAGTTAGAGACATGTTTAAAGGATGAAATGCGCAAACTGCGACCCAGCTCACCTTCACTGTGCCATAGATATCGACATCAGCCTCTTCCATCTCCAGTCCGATGAGCTCCATTGTCCCTAGTTGGTCGGACAGGTTCGCAAAGTGCTGTGCCTCGACGAGCTCGAGAACTTCCGGTGGACTGGCGAGTCCGTCCATCTGATCAGCGGGGATACTCCGAAACGTCCTCCGCACTGTTGCCCATGGGATCGTCAGCGTGTATGCTTGAACAGTGCTATCCAGCGACGGACTGCGGTATTTGAGTAGCAACGGCGCCTTCATCCGCTGTGTTGGGAGCTCGATTCCTGGTATCATCCCCCCCCAAAAAAAAACAAAATGCATCGTCAGACATGTGATTTCGCGTACGTGTCTCGGACGCGATGCCCCCCCC
>JAADYI010000678.1:0-13909 GCA_023338185.1 Lagenidium sp. CBS 127285
ACCGACGACGATGGGCTTTTTTCTCGAAGGTTGACGAAGAGGTCTCGGGACTACTCCGATAAAGTACGAAATATCTCTATGAAAAGCTACGACCACGGTGCTGCAACATGCCTCTACTGGACGCGGACGTTGAGGTAGAGATGCACGGGGCAGCCCAGGAGGGCCTCGATCTCCTCGCGGGCGGCGATGCCAACGGAGCGGATCGTGTTGCCGTCGGTGCCGACGACCATCTTGCGGACCCGCGCCGCGGGAACCTGCCCAAAGACAGACACGTGCACACAAGCACGTTGAGCAACTCACAGCAGGAGCAGTGATGACGAGTGACGTACGAAAATGTCCTGGTCGATGCGGATGCTGTGGTCCTTGAAGCGCGTCCAGCCGACGTTCTCCTGGTGGAACGAGTACGGGAGGTCCTTGTGGAAGCGGCGGAAGAGCTTCTCGCGGATGATCTCGGTGACCAACTCCAGGTCCGACTGGTCCGACTTGACGGACGAGTGGAAGCTCCTGCATGGCACCAAGGAGCAACAACACAACACAGCACGACATCGTTAGTTGCCAGCAATGCATCAACGAGTGCGGTCCTCGGATGGCTTCCCCCCACGGACCATGGCCGCTCCACGGCGAGCGAGAGGAGCGTCGACTTGAGGTGGCCCATGCCCGTGCCCTTCAACGCCGAGACCCGCAGCGCATTGTCACCAATGTACTTTAACGGATCCCCCTCCATCATCGCCTCGTCCTCGTCGTAGTGGGTCTTGTAGATGTCGGTGATCATCTGCGAAATGTCGCGGACCTTGTGCTTGAGGTTGAACTCCTCGCGGGTCCCAACGAGGTCGCACTTGTTCATCACGAGCATCAGCGGCGACGCCATCTGCGCCGACGTCGTGACGAACTTGGACAGCGCCTCCATGGCATCGTCGTCCAGGCGCTTGACCGAGTCCACCACGAGCATCGACATGTCCACGCTCTCGACGGTCTCGGCGGCGGTCGTGACCAACTCGCGAATGTACTGGTGCGACTCCCTATGGACCCAGACAAACGACACGACGTCACAATGATGCCAACTAGCGAGAAAGCGATCACAAACGGACGCACTTTGGCTTGATCAGTCCCGGGGTATCGTAGAATGAGAGCTGCGTGTCCTTCACCGTGAGGATCCCCATGACCCGATCGCGGGTGGTGTTGTACTTTGGTGACACGGCCGAGATCTGCGCGCAATCACGTTGCGTAAGATGATGAACACATCGCACCGCCTCCCATCGAGTCGTCTTACTGTCGCATTTAGCAGCCGATTGACAATACTCGACTTGCCGGCGTTGGGGCGGCCAATGACCGCGATGTCCAGCGCCCGGGGGTCCTCGGGCTCATCGGGCTCGAGGTACTCGCGTTCCGTGACGCTGTCCGGGGCCGCGCGCAAGCGGGTGAAGGTCTTCTCCTTGGGGCCCATGGGGTTCCGCGTGTACCGGCGCGGGGTCTCGCCGCCGTCGTTACTGGACGCCTTGGCGCGACGTCGCTCTTGCAGCTCCGCCCATGCGCGCTGCTTCTCGAGTTGCTGCCGGTAGCGGTCGACAAAGGCATCATCGTCATCGTCCTGCTCGGGGAGGAGCCCAAGGCGACGGCGGCGCTGGCGATCCTGCAGTGCCTTCTTGATGGGCCCCTCAAATGGATCCCGCGCACGGGGGATCGGGAAGGTCTTGGCCCGGAGCTCTTGCCACTCCTCATCGAGATTTCGCGCGGCGGCGGTAGCGGCCCCGGCAAGCGTCTCACGATCCCGGCCCGATCGCCCACGGCTGGGCTCCTCGTCCTCCCACTCCCCGCGAAGCTCGCGTCGGGGACTTCTGGCCTCCCGGGGCTGGTCCTCGTTGCGGCGCTTCCCGGCGCTACCAAAGCCCCGTCCACTCGGGCGATTACCGCCGCTGCGTCGGGGACTGCGCTGACGCTCACGGCGATCGTCGTTGCCCCGCCCACGACCGCGGCGGAAGTCGCTGTCGTGGCGTTCGCGCGAGCGGTCCCGCCGACGACCGTCGCCACCGTAGGCGCCGCCATCGCGACCGGCACCGGCGTCCAGCAGCTGCGTCGTGTGGAGGAGCCGCGTGGCGGCCGACGCCGACGCCGCCGATGCCCGGAGCACGTTGAGTCGGAGGAGCAACATCTCGAGTTGTCGGTGATCTCTTGAGAGATTCGTGTGACGGTGAGTTCGAAGTTGATTGGGTGTGGCATCAAACGGGTAAACGGGTTGTGATGGTCATTGGGACGGGTGGGTCTGAACCCGCCAAAATGGAACGTTTTGAAACGTGAAATATTGTAATTTCGTCGTGATCCACGTCGGGCTCTGCAACGATGGTGCATTTCAGAACCCCAATCAGAATGTTGCTGATGTCAGTTTGGGTATCTTTCCCACTCATTCCGCAACACCCATCAATCTACAGGGTATCATACTCTAATTGATGCCCCCCCCCAATTGCAATTGGCTCCGTGTCGATCTTGACTGACATCATTGGACACACCCACAACGGATTCGCCACTCCGTGTCCGCGGCACGTGGTGGAGAGCTCTCAGTGCTGAATTTGAGGCGATCGAGCAAGAGCACGATGAGCGCAATAGCGGCGGTCACTGGAAATCCATCGCAGATTGCGATGGCATCTCGATCGTCGTCGCCGCCACTGCCGGAAGTCGACGTGGGCTCGCGGCTCTCTGGGGTCCTGGATCCGGGCAAGTCCCAGCCAACCGTACCCAAGTCAGAGGTCGAGATGGAAGGGGCCACACGCAGCGAGCGTGAGGGACGTGTCGACGAAAGGGAGCACGAGCACAATGAAGGTGCGAAGAGCGTGAGCAAACACAAGTCCAAGGAGACTGACGGCGATGACAAGGTGACCAATGATGCGAGGGGCATGGGGAATAAATTGTCGAAACGCGACACGAACAGACACGACGTTCATAAACAAAGGAAGACACACAATGAAGCGCATGCGGCCAAACGTGCCAAGAAAAAGGAAACCGAGCACGAGGACAAACAGCACAAGTCCAAGAAGACCGAAAGCCATGTTGATGCCTCAAAGTCGAGATCGCACAAACAGATCAAAGACACAAAAGAAAACAAGGTGGGTGGTGACAAGACCTCGACGGATAAAGAGAAAAAGAAGATGGAACATGACCAGAAAGAGAAATCGCAAGAGGCGAAGGATCAAAAGTTAGCCCAGCACGGAAAGGTCGAGAAGAACCATGAGACAAAGGCGGGCAAGCGTGTGAGGGGGCAAGATGCAGTTAATGCAGAAGGTGATAAGAAGTTCGATAAGAAACGCGAGTCCGACAAGGTTGAGAAGGGATCAAATGAAGCTCACACAGACAAAAATGAGACCAGAACCAATCCTGACAAGGCACGTGTGCATAAAGAAGAAGACAAGAAGCATGAGGCCGAATCGGGGGAAAGGAGTAAGCAGGGCGGTCCTGACGAAAGTGGCATGAAGGAAGGTAAGGGCTCGAAGAACGAGACATCGACGAAAAAACGCAAAGATCATGGGAAACACGAAAACGATGCCAAGGACAAGTCGACCAAGACTAACAAGAAAGTCGATGAAGTCGAGCATGATGTCTATGAAGTTGAGCATGATGAACATAAACACAAAAACGAGGCAGAGACAAAAAATCACAAGAAGAAACTCAAGTCAGTCGAGCCCGAAAACCGTGTCAAAATACCGCACGACATAAATTCGGAATTTCCCTATGCGAAGGACCTTCAAAAGGATGCAGAGGCATTTGTCACCGCTGTTCATCATTGGACAAGCAATGTTCTCCTTCGAGGTCACACTGAGGTCTTTCACCGCAGTTCCAACTTTTCGTTGACGGTAGAAGGACCAGACCGATTTCTTCGCCCTTGCGGCGACTTGGTCGCGCACCGTGGTCTCCCGATCGTGAAACACATGATTTCCAGCCCCGAAGCAGCCAAACTGACGTCGAAGCAGGCGGAGGCCTTATTGTGGCACCCGTCGAAGAAGTGTTTGCACGGCCTTGATCACGTCGTCGTGGACACGGGATCGCACATGCATTTCCAAGTCATGTGCGCTTCGAAGATCATTGTGGACGCCTCGGTGGCCACAGGCGGGGCCGCCAAGAAACAATACTCGCGTGTTTCTGACACTGGCGGCGCGGTGGTAACGATCAATTATCTGGATGGCCAGCTCACGACCACGACGACTATCGGCTCGGATGGCCCATCAATCGAAACACGCCAGGTTCCACCCAACACGAATGGTATTCACCAGCGCTGGAGGGACGCGATTCATGCCTGTAAGGTCAATCGCACGCTCAGCGTCAGTGGTGTGGTTGGAGGCGGATGGCGCCAAGTGTACGAACGGGGCTCCGAGTTGAACGTGTCAGCGGGTTATGCCCAATCCTTCTCTCTCTTTATGCGTGGGCCCAACAACGGCGGCCTTCAGGTGGCTGGCGAGGAAGAACAGAAAGTCGCCATGATCACGTCCGCATTAGATGCGGTCGCACACAAGACATCGTCATTTTTCGTCAATGCGGGGGTCGATTGTACGGCTGCCTCGGACGCGTGTGTGATGAACGCTGCACTATCAAGAACGGCCAACCAGCGTCTTGGCATTCTCAGCCCAGCGCTTGCGGAGGACCATGAAGCCACCCAGTCGACGATTCCGGGGATCGTCGTGGTGGTTGTGGGCTTTGTGTTGGTCGTGAGTCTGCTGATCTCCCGAACGACAACTCGACGCCGCGGCTATCAGGCAATCTCAGATCGAGCCTAGGCAACCGTGAACGAGGCAAAGGTTGTTATGTGGGCTCATTAGCATTTGCGTGTTGAGCCATTGGCAGAATACAACTACGACAGTACTTGAGCGTCTCCTCATGTGGCGAGAGCCGTGACAGACGCGAGCATCTCCCCACGCACGGGCAGCGTCAGCGAGACGTCGTACGTGATCGGGGTCTCTGTCTGGACGCGAATGTCAAAGCGACTGAGCAGACTCGCGACGACGATCTTCATCTCCATCATCGCCAGGTTCATCCCGAGGCACAGGCGGGGGCCGGCGTTGAAGGCGATAAACTTTTGCGCGGGGACCGTCAAGAGCTTGCCGGTCGCGGGGTCGAGCCAGCGCTCGGGCTTGAACTCGGCGGCGTCCGGGCCCCAGACGTGGGGCATCCGCCCGAGGCAGTAGCTCGGGAGCCCGACGGTCGTGTTCTTCGGCACGAACGTCCCATCCGAGAGCACCACGTCCTCGGTGACCTCCTTGTTGTTGAATGGCACGGACGGGTACAGACGGAGCGTCTCCCGGAGGGCGGCCTCGAGGTACGTGAGCTGCTGGACCTGCTCCATGTTCGGGGTGGCGATGCGGCGATCGACGAGCTCCGGGAGGATCTCCCCGAGTTCCTGGCGGATCTTGTCGGCGACGTGCGGGTGCTGGCCCATGCTCAGGAAGAACCAGCTCAGGGCCTGCGCGGTCGTATCGCGCCCGGCGATGAGGAAGTTGACGACGATGTCTCGGAGGTAGACCGGGTCAAAGGCCTCCTGGCCGGCCTCGGCCGAGCTCTCGTAGTTGTCGAGAAAGAGCGAGACAATGTCCCGGATGCCGTCCTTGGACGTTATCGTCGCGGTCGCCGTTGGGTCGCGGCGACGTTCCTCCCGGCGCTGGAGCGACTGGGAGATGATCGCGAGCACCGTGTCGTCGATGACCTTGATGTCCCGGGCGAGCTGGGCCTCGATCCCGACGCCGAGCCAGCGCTGGGCCCGCCAAAACCACGACGGCCGCATGAAACGCAGGACGACGATCCGCTGGGCGCTGTCAAAGGCCGTCTGGAACGGGTGTTCCTCGGGGGCATCGAGGCAGTTCATCTCGATGCCAAAGCCAATCTCGGCAAAGGACTCGATCGTGAAGCGGTTGAAGAGCTTGAAGAGATCAACGCGCTCGTGGGCCCCCGCGGCCCGGTCGAGGATCCTGTAGAGCGTCGCCGTGTGCTTGCGGACGACGGCGGTCATCGACTCGCGGATCGAGCGCGCGGTGAAGAGGTTCGACGCGGTCTTGCGCTGGTGGACCCACCGCGCGTGGTCGACGGCAAAGATCCCATGGCCGAGAATGTCCCGGAGGTTCCCATTCATGAACGGGCCCTTGGGGAAGGCCTCAAAGTTTTTGCGGAAGACATCGTCAAAGGCCTCGGGGGTCGAGAGCACGAGCATGTCCGGGCGCCCGAGGGCCGTGAGGAGCACCGGCCGCCCCTCGGCCCCAATGCAGAGCTCGACGGTCCAGTCGTGCACCCGCCGGGCGTGGCGGAGAAAGTCGAGCGTGTTGCCCAGGAGCGGGAGCGTCGACGCCGGGCGCAGGGGCCGCGGGGCCCGGGCCGCCCCCGTTGTCATCGTCGTCGTCGAGGACTTGGTCCCCCGTTGGCCCTGCAGGACCCACGTGAGCGCGTGGATCGTCGCGGGGGCGGCGACGAGGAGCAACCCGAGGAGCACGAGCCACTCGCGCTCGAGGGCGAGACCCCGGAGCCACTCGACGAGCATTCTGTTCGGCGCGTGTCGTTGGAGTACCAGAGCGATGGATCAAATCGACGAGGTGACGAGCGGCTTGCCCTTTGAAGAATGACTCGCTGCGATCTCGGCGAGACGACGTTGAGCGGGAGATTGTTGAGCTGCGTTGGCCGTCGCTGCCTGGTGGCCCACACGGTACCATACCGGACGCTCCATGCTGATGGTTCCCCATTTGATGATGGCCCATGGCGACTGCCATCAACATGACCACCAGGCAAACAGCCTTCTGTTCGTTGATGTTGAAGGGGATCTTCAATATACCGGTACTGTACTGTATCGCGACTTGTCAGTGTGGGGATGATGATGGCAACGCGCTTGGCCATCAACATGTTCCTCGAAATAATCGACCAGACAGTACGTAACGTGAAAATTCGAAAGATATTAGCGAATGCGGATGTTCATAAAATTTATGATTAAGCCGGCGGTGCGTTGCGGTGATGAGCCTTCGGCGAGTTGGGCGAACTTTGAACAGCTTCGTTTGACGCTTCTGGTTCATCGTTTGCGGCATTCGATCTCCCTATGGATGGTTTTGATAGTTCGGAGTCTTCACCACCAGCGGAAGACGCCTCACCAGCACCAGCGCCAGAGCCAACACCTGAATCTGAGATCCCGCCAACTGAAGAAACGCAATCGATTGACCCACTAGCTGACTGTGGAACCCAAGCGAACACGTTTATTTGATAGATGCACGGATACACTGCTGACAAGATATCCGGGAACAGTCCACTCCTTTGCTGAATTTGATCGCAGTATGTAAGCACCAATAAGGGACACCACAGCGTCCAGCACATGCTCTTTAACTGGTGGAATGCTGTTGTGCTTTTGTTGCTCCCTGCACTATCGCCTATACCGTCGTGGAGACGGCGAGTGCGAAAAGGATCGACGCCGCCGGCTGCGCGATCCGTTCCGGCCCCGACTGCGACTGCGACTGCGGCTTTGGCTTCGACTGCGACTGCGACTGCGACTGCGACTTCGGCTTCGGCTTGAGCTGCGGCTGCTGCTGCGACTATGACTGCGGTAACGCCGTCGTCCACGACCTCGACTCCGACTTCTACTTCGACTATTGCTTCGACTGCGGCCACGTCCGCGATACTCGCGACGATCGTCGGATCTGTCGTAATCACGGCGATCGCGATACCGCCCTCGAGATGAGTCCGAACTCGGACTGTTCTTGTGGCGACGATTGTCTGAGTTTAGTGCTTTTCCTGAACCATTTAGATCAGCCACTGGTGGTACAGATGGCGAAGTTGTCGATGGCGGAGGTGCGGCCACTGCAAGTGGCGGTCGAGTTGGTGCCGGTGGATGAGTAGACTCACTGATCGGACTTGAAGAACTGGAGAGACCACGCGACATGCTGTTGTTCACTTCAGTTGCTGGCGGTTTGGTAGCTACAGTTGGAAGCAAATGGGGAGCTGCTGTCGTAACTGGTCTCACAAAAGCTTCTGGTGATGGCGGTCGCGGTGCACTGGGTTGTGTTGACTTCACGAATGAGGACTGGAACGCATTTTGCATCGAGCCCGAAGTGGATCCTTTGACAAAGGCACTTGCAAACGACTTTGCGAAGATCCCGCCCTTCCCACTAACGGGGCCGTCGAATCCAAGGCCTTTTCGCTGCTCTGCTTTGGTCTTTCGCTGGGCTCCATTCCAGCGTCGCATCTCTTCTTCGTCCTCCTCGTCGACTAGATCGTCCTGAAAGCGCCGAGCATCCATATCGTCCCGAACGCGCTGGCCCGGTGTCTCCCTCGCCTGATGGTTAGATGCTGGCGTGCCGCGACGAAAGCGCGGATCACGACGGCCGAGCTGGAGTAATTCTGCCGACACTGGTTGCCCCGACACGTCCATATTGTACACCAACTGCGAAGCAAATTGGCTCTCCTTCATCGTCACCAGCGTGTACGCAGTACCTGGCTCGAACCCCTCCACACCCATCCGTCCTGTTCGACCGATGCGGTGCACGTGAGTGTCAATGTTTTTGGCCACATCGTAGTTGATCACATTCTTGACATCCTTGACATCGAGACCTCGGGCGGCGACATCCGTGGCGACCAGGATCGAACATGCCCCCGTCTTAAACTTCGCCAGGACCTCGGAACGCTCGTGTTGACCTTTGTCGCCGTGCAGACAATTCGCCGGGAATTTCATGGCGTTGAGGTTCTTGGTGAGCTCCTCGCAACCCACTTTGCTGCTCGCAAAGATCAACAAGCGCCCCTCCGACGCAATTTGCGGGAGATGGCGCATGAGCCACGGCCACTTGGCACTGTCATTGTTGAGGACGACGGCAATCTGCCGAATGTCCTCATTGGCTTGGCCGACACGACCAATGGTGATCTTCACAGGATCCTGGAGCACATCACGCGCCAGGGCCTCGACGCGACGCCGAAATGTCGCCGAGAACATGAGCGTCTGGCGATCTGGGCGAATCTGCCCCATGATGGAGCGCAGCTGAGGCTCAAAGCCCATCTCAAACATGCGATCGGCCTCGTCGAGAACGACGAACGTCACTCGCTGGGTCTTGACCGTCTTCTTCCGGATCATGTCGATGAGCCGACCAGGTGTTGCGACGACGACCTCAGCGCCCTTGCGGAGCGCCTGAATCTGCTCCCACTTGCCAACGCCACCATACACGGCCGCGCAGTTGGCCCCATGAACGCTGAGGATCTTCTTGGCCTGGGCAAAGATCTGGTGGGCGAGTTCTCGCGTCGGGGACAGCACAACGGCAATGGGCCCTTCGTCTTTTCGGAGCTCCCGTTGATCCATGACGTGGACGACCATTGGCAACGTGAACGCCAGCGTCTTGCCCGAGCCCGTCTTGGCGATACCAATGAGGTCCCGACCCGACAGGGCGATGGGGAACGCCTGCGCCTGGATCGGCGTGGGGGCCTCAAGGCCGAGTTTCATCAGAGCCCCCAACATCCGTCGACCGAAACCCGCCTGGACGAATGAACGAATCGGTCGCGGAACGTTGCTACCGTCGGTCGAGACCTCGAGTTCGCGTCGGAGCTCGGCGACTTCGGCCTCCGTCATGGAGGCAATCGCCGCGTCCGGCTTATAGAAGGCCCTGCGGAAGCCCTCATAGGAAATGCGATTATGGTCCAGCGGGGCGAGCGCTTCGATCTCCTTCTTCCTCCCACTGAGATCGTCGTCATCATCGTCGTCGTCATCGCCATCGGCACGCCGGGCGGCGGCGTAGACCTCATCATCCGAGTCGTCGGCTTGGGCCCGCGGGCGCTTGTGCGACTACGGTGAATGAACGATCCGGTCCATTGTCAGTCAGTGGTCGTCGCATGCAATTGATCCCCACCATCCATCGCGTACCCGGGCGAGTTCCTCGAGATATGAATCATGCTCGTCTTCGCAACGCTCGGGCTGATTGATGATCGTTGGTCAGCATTGCCCACGACAATGTGCGATTTCATGAGCCCCATCCCGTCGTCCCGTGACATGCGATCGCCGGCCATTGACTACGGACCTTCGGCAACGCTGTTCCGGCCGCCGGTTGCGCACGCTGGGAGGACACTTGGGCGTCGATGCCGGCCATGAACGCTTCCAGGGGGTCCACGTCATCGGCCCCGGGGGCCGCAGAAGAAGACGACGACCCGGTCGGCGCCGGCCGCCCCCCACGCCCCCCAGCGGCGCCGGGGCCCTCGTCGCCGCTCGAGAGCAGCGCATCGACGTCGTCGTCGCCGTCGTCAAAGTAATCCCGCCGCCCACGGGCCTTGCGCCGGGCATTCCGCAGGTACTCGCGTTGGAGCTCCATTGATGTCCGCACAAAACTTCTGTTTGCTGCGGATTTCATTTTTCACACATTTCATGAAATGAACGGTATGCATTTTGACGAACGTGGCTATCCCTAACTGATATGAGAAACCACATTCCTAACAACCGGCGGTATGATGATTGGGATGATCATCTCTCTTCGATGACGGCGCGGAGGACACGAGTGCAACAGGTTGTGTGCATTTTGGTTGGAGCATGGTATCCACTAACGTTATTTACTTTTCGACGAACACGTTTCATCAATGCGCTCGTGCCCTGACGCGCGTCCGGAGCTCCCCCTTGACGGGAAGGGTTACGGAGAGATCGTAAGTCGCGGCGTCCGCCTGGAGGACCTCCAAGTCCAGACGGCTCAGGAGCGTCGCGACGACGATCTTCATCTCAAGCATGGCCAGGTTCATCCCCAAGCACATGCGTGGCCCGGCGTTGAAGGCCGTGAACTTGTACGCCGACACGTTGATAATCTTGCCCGTTGCGGGGTCGATCCAGCGCTCGGGTTTGAATTCCTTGGCATCGGGGCCCCAGACGGAGCGCATCCGGGCCATCCCATAGGCGGGGATGTTGGCCACCGTGCCCTTGCGGAGGACCGTCCCGTTGCGGAGGATCGTGTCCTCGGCAACATACTTGACGAGCATGGGCACGGACGGATGAAGGCGCAGTGTCTCCTTGATGGCGGCTTCCAGGTACGTGAGCTGCTGGACCTGCTCCATTGTCGGCGTCGGTGCCTTCGAGGCATGAGTCAGGAGCTCGGGGAGGTGCTCCACGATCTCTTGCCGGATCTTGGCGACAACCTCCGGGTGCAGCGTGAGGTTCACGAAGAGCCAGCTCAGTGTCTGTGCGGTCGTGTCTCGGCCGGCAATGAGGAAGTTGACGACAATGTCCCTGAGGAAGTCGGGATCGAACTCACGATCCGTGCCGTGGTCGTCGGTCTCGAATCGATCAAGAAATAGCGTCACAATGTTACTTGTCTGGTCACTCTTATCCTCGGCAAGCGCCTGACGACGTGCCAAGCTCTTGCGGATGATGTCGAGAACAGTCTTGTTGATGATGTCAATGTCCTGCTTGAGTTGGCCTTCGGCCCCAAACCCGAGGAAGCGTTGGGCCTTCCACACAAACGGCGGTCGGCGGAAGCGCAAGGCAACGCAACGCTGGGCACTATCAAAGGCCCTCTGGAAGGGGTGTTCCGTGTCATCTTCGAGGCGGCCCATCTCAATTCCAAAGCCAATTTCGGCAAATGCCTCCATTGTGAAGCGATTCAGGAGGCGAAAGAGATCAATGGTGGTCCCATTGTTCGCAGCATCGCGGAGGATCCGCTCCAGAACGACCGTGTGCTTGCGCATGACCGTGGTCATCGATTCGCGAAGCGACCGGGCCGTGAAGAGATTGCTCGCTGTCTTGCGCTGGTGGATCCACCGCTCGCCATCAACGGCGAAGATCCCATAGCCGAGGATGTCTCGAAAGTTCTCCTGCTGCACGGGCCCCTTGGGGAACTTGTCAAACTGGAGCTTGAGGACGTCCTCGACGGCCTCGGGAGTCGACATGAACGCCACGGGCGGGCGCCCTAGGACCCGGATTGTGAACGGCCGGCCCTGGAACTCGTCGCAGAGCTGCTCGAACCAGTGGTGAATGGTCTGGCCATGGCGGAAGATGTCGAGCGTGTTGTAGAGGAACGGGAGCGTCGATGAGGGCCACTGCGGGTACTGCATCGGCGGTAGTTCCCCTGGCCGTTGGTGTTGTTTTTCCTGGGCCCTCTTGTTGTTCGAACGCCGCCAGAGCCACACCGCCGTGAGCAGGGCCGAGCCCCCCATCAGCAGGGCCAACGGTGGAGCGGTGTCCTCGTTCTGGAGGAGACGCAGCGGAGACCGCGGGCCCATGATGTCGCCGAGGAAGCCCTGGAGGACCATCGCGCGAGTCGCTGGTGGATAATCGAAAAGTGACTGGGTCGGATGTCCAAAACTGTTCCACAGTCGGGAACCTCTGGACCCGTTCCAGTGGCATCCAGAAAGTCGTTGGCACCGAAAAGAAGAGTGGCCATTGGCGGAGTGATGGTCCGGTCGCGCAAGCCCTTCAACACGATTGCGCCGCCGGATAATCCCAGCTGGCGATGAAACTGGTTCGGAGAACAGTGTGCATGTGGGTGCCGAGTTGGCACCATTGTCAGTGACAATGGTAACAAAATTCTTCAAGTGGTTGCATAATCTTAATGTCAACTTGACGTCCTTGACACGTTACTTGTTATAAGAATCGGAACCGGCGAGGTGCTGTGGCGGATTGTGACGACATGAGCGTTATGACGCGTGGGTGCCCCCAGGCATTGCCGTAATCCAAGGTCCCAATGGCGCGATTCTCCCAGTTAGTAGTTGTACAGGGCGCGTATGTATGGAGCACGGGTCTTTTGAGCCTTTGGACCTTTGGACCTTTGGACCAGAAGGGAAACATGAAATGACTTCGTGTCGTGGGCGACGATCCTACTGTAGAAGAGTAATATTCTTACTAATGTACGCAAGACCGCCCAAGTTGGGCTGTGCAGTATTAGACATGCTCGGAATGCAATGCAGGGCCAGTGCAAAGTCGACATGAAAGGGCCTGACACGGGATTGCTGGACAGACCCTCTGGCACATGGCCTGGCTGGCTGGTTCGCTCCATGGCCACTTGATCTGTGGACAAATCCCAATGTCCCATGCATTCTGGCTGTCTTCTCATGCCCTTGGACCTGCATGTGGTAGACAGAGACACCAGCCACTCATGCTAGTATGGTTGGTAGTTCCTCAAGACCTCAGGACCTCAGGCGGATGCGCGCGAGCAACGTGCCCCTAATGGGGAGAGTCACCGAGTTGTCGTAGGCAATCGGCGTAAGTCCGGGGACGATCGCAATGTCGAGACGGGCGAGGAGCGTCGCCAGGACGATCTTCATCTCGAGCATGGCCAGATTGACCCCGAGGCACATCCGCGGCCCGGCGTTGAAGGCGATGAACTGGCTGCTTGGGGGCTGCAGGAGGCGCCCTGTGGTCGCGTCGATCCACCGCTCGGGGCGGAAGACCCGGGCATCGGGGCCCCAGACGAAGGGCATCCGCCCCATGGCGTACGTGGCGATGCCCAGGATCATCCCCCGGCGGAGGAACGTCCCATCACGAAGGATGGTGTCCTCGGCCACGTACTTGGGGATCACCGGCACCGATGGGTACAGTCGGAGGGTCTCCTTGATGGTCGCCTCCAGGTACGTCAGCGGCTGGACGTCGTCGAGCGTTGGGGTCGCGAGGTCCCCGCGAACGAGCCCGGGGAGGTGCTCGGCGAGCTCGGCGCAGAGCTTGCGGGTGACCTCGGGGTGTTTACTCAGGCACACGAGAAGCCAGCTCATGGCCTGCGCGGTCGTGTCCCGGCCGGCGATGAGAAAGTTGACGACAATGTCCCGGAGGTATGTGGGATCCACAGACGCACTGGGGTCGACGCGGTCAAGGAAGAGTGAGATGAGATCGCGAGTCGCTCCGGGTCGGTCGACCGGTGACGAATCGGCATTGACGATCGCCGCACGTTGAGCGAGGCACTTGGCGACGAGGCCCATGACTGTCTCATTAATGACCGCGAGGTCCCGCTGGAGC
>JAADYI010000679.1:0-13891 GCA_023338185.1 Lagenidium sp. CBS 127285
CTCGCCGACTCGGCGTGATACTGATGCACGGGGATGTGCAGATCGTCCTCGAGACACTCGACGATGGCCTTGAGAACCCGCCAGGCGGCGCCGTCGTGGAACGCGTGCATGGCGCAGTAGAGCGACGAGTCGACGGGCGTCAGCACCGGCGGTAGTGGCGACGCTGCAGCCGTCGTTGCAGTCGTCGTCGTCTGGGACATCATGGGGCGGTGCAGGAGCTGAAACTCGAGCTCAAAGCCCAGCGTCGGGGCTACAGCGTGGGCGGCCACGAGCTCGCGGACCTGGCGCCGGAGGAACGTCCGCGGGCAGTGACTCCAGTCGCCATTTTCGGGGGCCCCTTGGGGCGTGGGCTCCCGGCGCATGTCCCCAAAGAACGCGACGGCCCCGTCCATCCAGCGGCCAATGTCATGGAGCCCCTGGCGCGGGTGCTGCTGCTGGGACGCATGACGATCCGGGCACAGATAGACCTCCCCCACGGGGCTCTCGAAGGGCACGTCGCTCATCGACGCCCGGCCCTGGACGGCGTTGGTGAGCGTCACGCAAAAGCCCCCGACGACGTGGCCATCGTCCGCCAGGAGCCGCCGCAGGGGCACGACCCGCGTGCGGGTGATGCCCGCGTTGTCGACCCACAGCGCCGCCGCATGCCGCGCTGGGCGCCGCGTTGGCGATCCGCGCGCGTTGCCATCGTCATTGGCGGCGGCGGCGGTGGTGGTGGCGGTGGTCCGGGTCGTTGTTGGCATTGGGTTTGTTGGTTGGGCGGAATAAGTTCAGTAGTCTAACACTCCATTTTGGCCAATGAAGAGCCGCGTTAATGATTTGGATAGGGAATTTCCGTTATTTTGGTGGAAATGTTCGTGACAAAAGTGCGATGGGCATGAGCATCATCACTATGAGGATACGATCTTTTTTTTTTGTTTTGGCCTACTCGCTTTCCTCGGGGGCCGCGACGTTTGGCGGCGTCTCTCCTTCTTGCGGTGTGTGAGCCCCAAGCCCTTGGCCGATTTCGCACGGTCTCATGGCAAGCAAAGGAATTAGAGCACACACAGCAGTGGGCTGTTTCCCAGTCATTCTTGGGGGCGTTACGTGTACTGGGCCGAACTGGACCCGAGAGAATTCACGAAATCACGACATCACGAGCCGACTCACCCGCCGGTTGGCGACAACACGCCGCCGCTCGGTGGCCTCGCCCTCTCGGGCTCGGGACGCCGAGATTGTTGAGGGGCCGCTCCTGTTGCTGCTTCCTGGCCGCGTGCCCGTGCAATTGGTCGACGGCTGTGGAAGTCGATCGAGCATGGCCTGGAATGCCTGCTTCGTGGGTTTGCTCTGGACCCCTGTAGAAACGTGCTTTGTGGCCGTGGCTTGCTCGATGGGACCCGACGACAGGTGCGTCTGGCCGTAGGCCCAGAGCTGGGGCTGCTTGACGACGAGGAACTGCTGCTGCGGGCCGACAATGCTCCCCGGTCGGCAGATGCGGCACCACGCCATGGCCTCGGCAGCCGTGAACTGGTACTTGGCCATGAGGTAGGCGGCAATGTTGGTGCCGGTCCGACCCAGTCCGGCCTTGCAGTGCACCGCGACGGCCCCGGGCTCTCGATGGACAGTCTGGTGCAACACGCGACTGCGTTGAGTGTCCCCAGTGCACATGTGTGATCACTCGATCCCCCAAGAAAATTCCACGTACGTTGATAAACTTGAACATAATCTCGTCTGTCGGATTTCCGCCGTCGGGATAGTGCATATCAATCTGGTGGCGCGCATTTCTGTCGTAAATATCCAACTCAGATGCTCGAATCGATTGAGAGCAGCACACTCACATGACGGATGTTGGCCTGGATGAAAGCTCGCTTATCATACGTCGAGGGCTCATTGAATCGCACGACACATGTGACGCCGAGTCGATGAAATACTTTGGCATAATCCGCGGCCAATAACGTCGTGTGACCGGCCTCGTCCAAGACGACACGCTCGAGTTGGGGCCCACTGAAGGCGACGATCTTGCCAGGCAGAAGCCAGTTGATATCCCCATTTTGGAGTTGATCGTAGTGCTCATAGTCTGCCAACGAGAAGTTATCCAACGACCAGATTCCCGTGGTGATGGCCTGCACCCGACAATTGCCAGGGAGGGACTGTCAGATATTCGGCAATGCATCAATGCCCATGGTCAACGCACCTTGTGAACAGCACGCGCACAGTCCAGAATGGTGATGAAGTATGTGCAGAGACCGCAAGCCGCGTCGCGAAAGCCAAACGGGGGACGGAGTGACTTGAAGGGCCTGAAAGACATTTCGGGGGTGCAGTGGTGATGGAGAACAAGGAAAAGCGCCAACAAGGTCATTGTGTTTGCCCGCCGATGTGGATGCTCGTTGCACACAACGACCAGTCGCCTGTGCGGGGATGCAGCTTGTACTTCGTGAGCATGCAGCCCAAGATCGCGACAAAAGCGCACGCTTTGGCCGAGATCGAGTGGGCCGAAATCAGCAAAGAATCGCGCGTAGATGAGTTGGTCGTCTGCCGAAATGTAGACGTCTTGGCCATCGAAATTCTTTTTCGTAGCGTAATCATTGTTACTTGTGGTAGCACTACTAGTATCTGGATCGCTATTGTGAGTCGGCTTGGAGCTGATCTCGGCGGCGAGAGAGCTCGGAATGAGAGCGAAGTCGATGGAGTCTGCGATGACTGAAACACGATCGAAATGTTCCTCAGACACCCGCCGATAGAGCATCGGATCAGTGATTGTGACGAATGCGTTGATGGCAGAGGATGTCGCTGGGCCCAACGCCGCGATTGTCATCACGGCCCACACACAGAGCACCTTCCATGCAGACACTCCGGCAAAGAACAAAGCATCAACTCAACGCTGGATGCAGCAATGCATGTGCAATGCACTTCCCCCAAGTGTATGCCATTTTTGAACGATTGCGGTTGTAACGACTTCAGCATGGTGGTCAAAAAAGAAATTAAGGAACTCAAGTGTGCTTCTCAACTCACGATGAACTCGTCACAACCTCTTGCCACCGCGCTTCAAGTGCTCCGGCGCGAGGGCGCAGACGTCCAAGTTGCTCACACTCAGCTCGTTCGGATTATTGACATTCTCGCTGGGGCATCGGCGTCTCTGACATGTCTGATCAACTCGCATCTTGCACCGTCGGAAGTTGTTCGTGATCTCGTCGACCTGTGTCAACTGCACCTTGCCCATGAGGAAATTGCTTGGGATTTTTGCCAGCTTCTTACCATGGTGTGCCAACGTGCCCCACGATTCAAACTCGAAGCTGGTCATCTGCATACCGACAGACTCTTGCGTTGTGTCCGAATGGCTCATCCCGAGTCCCCACGAGTCCTCGAAGCCGCACTGGCATGTGAAGAAGCCCTCCTCCACGACGTCGAGCTCCATCAGCTAGAGACGCGCCCGACGCAAGCGTTGATCAGCGAAATGCTCGAGTACATGGCTAATTTCCATGTTCGCGATCCCCAACGCCGGGAGATGCGTCTGTCCCCACACTTTGATTTTGCTCGACTCGTAGTTGGGGCGCTGAGGGTGCTTGTGGCGCTGTATCAATCGACCAGAGTGAGCCCGTTGCTTGCATCGCCAGACTCGAGTGAGGGAGATTGCAGCGTGCGCGTCCAGATCCTCAAGGCCATGCTCAGCACTTGGGACGTCTTCATCATCGAGCCGTCTCGCACCCGCGTGTGGCTGGCGATGGCGATGGTGCAAGTCCGCCAGCGGACCGAGACCGTCATACCGGTGATATTTGGTCCGCAATCGCAACGAGCGAGCCCATGGTTTGTCGAGATCTTGGAAAAGTGGGGCGATGATACGGAGGTCATGCTCGCGTTTTGTGCCTTGTTCACGCACGTGTTTGCCGTCCCAGAGCATATCGTGTCCGGGTCCTCAGAGACGCTCCCACGGTTGCTCATCCTGGAACACCCCGTGCTTTCCAGAGCGTGCAATGTCCTCGCCCGCCTTGCCAGTCGACGGGAGGAGGATCGCCGTGTGGACGTCGTGATGTTGGAGTTGGCGCGGCTTCTTCGACAGTGGAGTCACGTGCCCGCCATGCTGGAGCTCTTTCCAAAGATCCGCGAGGTCAAGAGCACGCTCCTTCCGTTGGCGATCGAGTTGCTCGCCACGCACAGTCGGCAGTTGGCGAGCGCGGAATCTCGGGGAATGCGAATGGTCCTCGAAATCGTGCTGCTCCTTCAGCAACTCGGCAAGTGTCATCCGTCGATGGCGGAGGCCTTGCAGGTGTCTGAAGCGTTCCAGACTGCACTGACGCGGTCGATCAAGCGACTGGCAGCGGAGGGGGATCATGACGGAGCCTCGGACGGGGATCTCGTGGCGGTGCTTGGGCGCGAACTTCGACGGGCCGCACTGGCGTTCCCAACCAAAGTCCCCAGGGCCCCGCCAAAGTCCCGACTCGGCTACTTGGCCACGGCCACGAGGACCTCTGCGACGTCTTCACTGGCATCGAGGGCGAGCAACAACCGCAGCGGGGGGAGTGGGAATGACACCAAGTTATTCGCGGCTGCATTGTCGTCTTCGTCGTTGTCTTCGCAGGGCCAACGGATTCTCGGTGAGAAGACGCCATCGCTCCGTCGCTCGCCGTCCTCGTCTTTGGGGCGGACGGCCGCGACGATCCTCCAGGGGCAGGCAACGCCGCCCACACCGTCGAGACCGTGATCCGCGCTCTCCATCACTCTCGTTGCTCAAGGAACGCGAGGAACCACCCGCAGGCGGACGTCCGTGTGGTACCGGTCGGCGTACGGGCGCGTGTGGACGACGACCTCGCGCCACGTTTGCTTGCGGAGTAATGGGACGACGAGCGTCAGGAGCCCGTCGCGGATCTCGGGCCGGAGCCGCGGGAGTTCGAGGCCCATGGGGAAATCAGCGGGCAGGGGCCCCGCGGTCACGGCCACGTGCGTGAGCCACGTGCGGAGGTACTGGCGCTTGCTGTTGTTGGCCGTCCACGCGCACAGGAGGTACTGGACCTCGGGCGAGTCGAGGTCGAAGCGCGGCGTCGGGTGGCGGATCCACTCCTCCTGCCACGTCCTCGTCGTCGCTGATGCATCGTCCGCCGCTGGCGGGGGCTGGATGGTATTGCTCACATCGTCGTTGTCTTGGTCGGTGTTGCAACTGGTCGGCGCCCTGGACTTGCTGGTTTTGGATCCCCCAGGGGCCGCCGTCGTTGACGACGTGGGCGGCGATGTCTCCAGGAGCTGGTGGTAGCGGCTCTCGACGTCGTCGGCGTGGTCCTGGAGGGCCTCGAGGCGCCCGCGGAGGACGACGAGCTCGTGCTCCTGTTCGCGGATCACGGCCATGCGCTCGTCCTGCTCGAGCTGATGCTGGGCCACGAGCTCCCGGAGCTGGCGTTCCAAGTCGCCAATCTTCTTCTGCTGCTGCTGTTGCTGTTGCTGGAGCAATTGTAGCTGGGGCGGCAGCGTCTCGTGCTCCTCAGATGCGCCAGCGGAGTTGTGCTGACGCGTGAGGCGCTCGACCTCTCGCCAGGCATCGCGACGCTCGGCCTTGAGGTGGCAGATCGTCTCCTCGGCATCCAGGAGGCGCCGCTCGAGGCGCTCGATGCGCTGCTCGGCGTGGCGGAGGAGCTCCTCACGGGCTGTGAGCTCCCGGTTCGACGACGGGGGCGATGGCAACGCCATGCGATGGTCGTTCCCGTCGTAGACCGTGTCGGTCTGGGCGTGGTCCTCCTCATCGTCGTCGGCATCATCTATGCGGGGCGACTGCGTGGAGGCGGCGCTCGCCCGACCGGGGCCCAGATCGTCACCGTCTTCTTCTTCGTCATCATCTCCATCGTCCCCGAGATCCAGGAGCAACAGCGACGTGATCCCGTCGTGGGGCTTGGACGATGCCCCGACCAATCGCCGCGTCATTTCTTCATCGCTGTCGCTGTCGCTGTCGTCGCTCTCGTCCCGCACGCGGGTCTCAAAATCCCGTCGGGTCCGCGCAATCGACGCCGGTGCCTTGTGATCGACGCCGCGGGCGCCGCCCTCGCGCATCGTCGCCGCCGTCATCGTCATGTTTTGCTCACTTCGAGGAGCTCGAAGACGACTTCGATTTGTTTTTTTTTTGCTATTGTGGGGGGAGGATACATACTCCCCCGTGAGAGTGACTACTAGGGATTACGAAAAAATTTCATTTGTGGACCCATCATCAAGCGACGTATTCGTAACGGTTATCCAGGTCGGGCTCAGAAGAAGAAAAGACTCATCATCCAATTCCGCTGGAGGAGGTCGAGATTCCACCGACACTGGAGGTGAACGCGCACGCCCTCGGGGAGGTCGACGACGAAGAGCGTCCGGAAGCACCAGAGCACGCGGGATTTGTCCTCAAACCAGTGAATCGGGTGTCCCTGAGAGGAGATGTTACGCTGCACGTCCCCCTCGCGGCGGACCTCAATCAGCACCTGCATGTTCGTCTGGACACCGTCGAGTGCACTATTGGACAATAGTATCACGAGCTCAATCAACATCAAGTCACCGAGGCTCACGCAAAAACGCACAATTTGAGCTTTTCGTTGATCACCGTGGGGTCCGTGAACTTGGTCTCCCTGGTCGTGCCGGCCACTGTGATGGTGACCGCGTACTTGGTGTCCGGGGGCACGGGCAGACCATCGAGGGTCGTCGTTGGGAGCCCCTCGATGCGATAAACTGCGACCAATGCATCGCATCAACTTAAGGTAAGGAAGTACTCGCCAGAATCTCGAGGGCACAAGCGCACCGATGAAGCTGAGCTTGCCAAAGCACAGTGGCATGGTGTCGGACTCGCGATGTGGACAGATTGCCAGTCGTCAAGGTACGAGTTGGGCTACGAGGTGCCCGCATGCAGTCAAACAATGACCACGGAGAGAGCGTCACTTGGGAACAAGAGTACTCTCTTATCATGGAGTCAGTTGATTAAAAAAAGATAGATAGCTGCCGTGGGTTGTTGCTAAAACGCCCACGCGGACGTGGCTTTGGTCTGCGATCGCTCCCGGCCCCCTCGCATTTGCCGGCCGTCGCTGGTGTCGATCTCCCCGCCGTCGCCGAGTAGAAACTGCTTGAGGAGCACGGGGATCATCTCCTGGCCCTCGCACCAGTTGCTGCTCTGGGTCTTGATGCTCTCGGTGATCGTCAGCACGTCATTCACAAACTGCTCCAGCATGGCCGCGAGCTCCTCGGCGCTGGCCAGTAGGGTCTTTCGGAGTCGCGGGAGCGTCGCGCTCTTGGTCAGGTACGCGGCCATCGCGACACCAAACTCACACAGCGCCTTGCTTTCATGGCCCGAGCGGATGTGGTAGAGCATCTCGTGGCGGAGGTTGGTGAAGTCCGAGTAGCGGTGCTCGACCTGCACGTCACATGCGCGATCGTCGTCGTCGCCACTTCGGGGACTCGTCTGCGCCTCGTCCGATGATCGTCGGCGGGAGGCTCTTGGTGGTGAAATCTCGCCCAGTGCCGTCGTGCGCCCAGCGGCGACGGTCGGGATCCGGCTCAGCTCCGCTCGTCGTTGGAGGAAGACGTTGATGACGAAATAGCGATGACCATCGCGCTTGACGGTCTCGCGGATCTCGAGGCGCTCGATCTTCTTGAGGGTACTGAGCATCCTTGCGCGCTGGCTCTGGGCCCGGGGTCGGACGACCACTTGGGGCTTGAGGCAGTCGAGACCGTTGGTGCAGATCGACTGGAGGTCGACAAAGCCGCGAGCAGCGTTGCTGGCGGTGGTGGCGCTGCTGCTGAGCGACGTCGTCATGATGCCGTCGCTTTGATTCTGCCCCGAGGCGGAGGACGTCGCGGGGGCGGGGGCAGGGGCACGTGTCGCCATGAGCTAAGCAGTGATTTGAACTGTTGGTTGGTTGGGGGATTGGACAATGGGAAATTGGGAAGTGCGTTCCAAAGGAACGTTCTCACGCGCTTCATCGCGTGTCAGGAATGTCTGCAAGGCGGCACTGCGAGCTTTTTTGAATGCGGCACGAACGATGCAGCTCGCAACAACACGCCGTCCATCGCTCTGTGGGTGATTCGTAACACACCGTCGATGGTTGTCCGATCTACAGTGCTGCACTGCCGTGCAGTGTTGTTGCGCTGTCGGTGCCTTCCGTGAAGGCGACCGAGAACGGACGCCGGTGCCGTCTCATCTCAGGAAAATGGCGTGTTGGTGCAGTGCTTTGTGAGCCCTCCACACGCCCGTTCGCGCCCATGCAGAGACGTCCGCGCCAGAGATTGCAATCGGTCAATCGCATTTGAGCTCGCAGGTCACGTGGTCAAAGTCAAAGGGTCACCTAAACGTTGCACCATCACTCACGATGAACCTACAAGAGTCGCCCATTGGTCAAAATACTGTGACTCGTTCAATCTAGAGTTGGGGTGGCACCGAGGGTCCTCTAATGGGCACATTGGACGTCCAATCGAGGTGTTGAGACGGCATCGCGATCCTGGACGATGATTGGCCCAAGGGTGCTAAATGTCGCTTGCTGTTGGAGGATTCTTGTTGTTTCCCAGATTCCAGTCTAATCGAGTGAAACGGCACTTGTACTGTATCGAATGTAGCCAAACGGCACGAAGGCAGACTCCAGTTGCTCAAACTCGAGAGCGCTCACCGATCTCCACATTGTCCGTGCCAATGAAATGACACGAGCGGCCTGAGAACACACTACACGAGAATCGTATCCCCAGTGGGGATTCCCCACCACATGAGCCGCATTGATAGTTGATAGTCCAACGTGACACTTGAAAGAATAGTTGGAATCCATTGTCCGACCAGACAGAATCATTGGTGATTACGGTGACTCTCCAGCAAAATGATGATCACATACACACAATGTCGGTCACAGCAAAGGCATTGACATCGCTCACCATGTAATAATAGGTCAATTGGTGACAGGTAAACGGCCAACTCACGATAAATGATGAAGGACAGCTCAGAGAGGCGACCAGGGCTTCTCATTGAGTGCTGCCCCAGTGAAGAACATGTCGATCATTCAATACATTGCGCATTCATTATTTTTACTCACTGCTCGTTTTGGATGTCAACTTCAAATACAAAAAATAAAGTCTGCCGTATAACGTAGTCTAAGTCGCATGCCCGCGCTTCTTCCGGTTCATGGCCTCCCCCATCAGCACATTCTCGATCATCTGATAACTCGCCGCCGTACTGGCAGCAGTCCCGCTGAGCACGAAGTCCGTAAGTTGACCGACAATCTCATCATCCTTGCACAACGACCCAGTCGTCAGGTCGGGGGTGATGATATGGCACGTCTTGAGCACCGAATACTCCTTTGGGTCGAGTGTGCTGGGCTTCTTCAGCAACATGTAGCCCTTCTCTCGGAAGAAGACACCAGACAGGGGCTTGTCCAAGAACTCGAAAGGATCAATGATGGAGCACCAGACGACAACGACGCGGTCCTTCTCACGATATCGTCGTAGCACCTGCTTGACGCGGAAGTTGGCCGTCGTCCCATTCACCTTGAGCTCCATACCAATGTTTTCAAGAATGGTATCTTCAGCATCGACACCAACGTTCTGCAAAGCAACAATGCACACATGTGAGCCTTTTCATCATCGACAACTTTGGGCGATATCATATTCGGCCATGCACCTTGGATGTTCGCTCATAGTACTGACGGAAGGGGATGTGCTCAATGTTGCGGGCAAAGTGCTGCCAGACGACCTCACTGGCAGTGTTGACCGTGAAGGGAAGCACCTTGTTGGCAAAGATCTCCATAAACAGCCCGTTCTCGCCTTCGCGCATTTGGGCATCACGGAACGACGATTCCAAATCCGCAATGCCCATGCTCTCGAAGAGGGTATCGATCTCCAAGAAACAGGCCTCGACACTGCGCTTGAGCTCGCTGAAGACCACCCGATCGATGGGCGTCGAGCGGTTGGGATAGACGCGCTTTTGCTTTCCAACCCCCACAGTCTCCATATCCTAAAAGGGACATCAGTTAGCACAACGAAAATCTCGCAATGAACCGTGAAAACCATTGCACATACCCGAAGGTTTGAGCGCTTGTTGAGGATTGCCTCGAGACTCTTGGCGACCTTGATCTGGTTCTCTAGGACAAGCTTGAGTCGGGCATTTTCGCGCTCCGATCGCCGTCGCTCTTCGAGCTGATGCTCGGCAATTTCCTCCCACACGCCCGGCTTCTTGTGCTTGACGAGGTTTGGCGCGCACGACGAGCCACAGTCGTCATCCAACAATGAGATGGTCGCAGCGTTCCTCGGGCGTTTCTGGATGCGCGTGAGTTCCTCTTCCAGTTCGACTACACGCTGGCGGAGGTAGAGCAGTTCCTTTCGCCGTTCGTCTCGAGCTTTGTTGGAGTTGTAGTTGGCGGGTCGCTTGGGCCGTGGCTTGGCTTTTTTCTTCTGGTCCTGCCGTAGTTGTAGCTGGAGATGGAGCTGCTCCGCCTGGTTGTCAATGATCTGCGCGGTCAATGCGCTCTCCATCGTCGTTCGGACAAGCCCGGGACTGATCGGGAAGAAGCTGCTCGTGCTGGTAGGGACGACGCGCAGCGGCGACTGCGGGAGAATGGGGAAGACGGGCTCATCCAGGAGCGGCGCGGGGACTGGGGACAGCGGGATCAGGCTCAGCAGGTTCGCGACGTCATCGTCTTCGCCGTCCTCCTCCGCGGGGTTGAGCGACCACGACGGCGACCGGCCGATCGTGGAGGAGGACGATGTCGATGACGACGACGGGGACGACGATTCGCCGGTCGTGGGGGATGACGTAGATGAGGCGAATGAGAACTCGGGCGACGCCGGGACCAGTGGGAGATGGTCGTACTCATCGAGGAAGCTCAGTGCCGCCTCAAGGTCCGACGTATCGTCGTCACCGAGAAGAAGCGGCTGCTGTTGCACCATGATATTGCGTGTAGTCAATTTGCGATAACCCGATGCTACTCGGACGGATTGGTCGGTGGCTGCTGGTGCGAGTAGTGGCTTCAATGTCGAGCGCAAATTGCGGAATGATCTGGTGGTCGCATGTGGCCCTCTGCCACAATGGGCATCGTGTGATGGCTGCCGTGTGTGTGAATCGTGAACGATGGAAAACACCTGGTCGATTCCAGGAACTTGTAGGAACTTTTAAGGTTGGGGACTCTGGATTGGAGTAAACTTTACGACAAACATTCTGGGCGACATTGGAGCAGAGCAGAGCAGATCGCTCAACGATTTCTGTTCTCGGGCACGTGAGGCCGTTGAGAATGGAAACGGTTGGTGGTGGTGTTCTGTAGTGGGGCGGTGGGTGGCGCGTGAGGTCGATGTGTGATGATGGCGTGTTGTTGGGTGAGGAGCGTCATGGGCGTCGACCCGCTGGCTCACGAGGCGCAGGCCGTGAGGCACGGAAGGGTCCCCCCGGCGGCGCGATCGGCGAGTGCGCTCTCGATCATCTGGAAGCTCGACGCGATGCAGGCCGAGGTCGTCCTGATGAAGAACTCGGCCATCTGCCGGAGGAGCTTGTCGTCGGTCGCGCAGATCGAGTCCGGCGTGAGTTCTGGGGTCAGCACGAAGCACGTCTTGAGGACTGTGTTGGCCAGCGGGTCCATGGTCGTCGGGCGCTGGAGGAGCACGTAGCCGCTCTCGTGGAAGCGGAGCCCCGAGACGGGCTGGTCGGCAAACTCGAGCGGCTCGACGGTCCCGCTCCAGACGATGACCACGCGGTCCCGGTCGCGGTACCGGCGAAAGACCTGCTTGACCCAAATGTCCGTCTTGGTGCCGTCCTTGGCGAAGATGAGCATCTGCAGCGTCTCGAACACTGTTTCCTCGGACGTGGCCGTGTCCTGCTCGCACACACACGCGCACACACAGAAACATCGCGTCAATCAAAGTAGCGAGACCCGATGGTGTGACACATCCGGTACGAACCGAATACGAGTTCTTGAACCGGTAATGTCGCGTCGGGAGGGTCTTGATGCACTTGGTGAAATGCTCCCAGACCGCGTCGCTCGTCTCGTGGAGCGTGAATGGGAGGACCTTGTTGCCAAAGATCTCGAGGCTCATGCCCTTGTCCCCCTCGCGGATGCGCCCATCCTGGAACGTGACCTCGAGCGATAGAATCCCCACGCGCTCAAACTGCGCGTCGACCTCCCGGTAGCACTTCTCGACGAGCTCGATGAGGTGCCGGAAGAACTTGGGGTCCCCGGGTCGGGGGCTGCTGCTGTGGTCGGGATCGAGCGCCTCGGGGTGAGGCGGTAGCGAGTCCTGACAAATCAATGAAGCAATTATTAGCACAAGATCCGATCGACGATCACCAGGTGAAGAATGGCCTCGTACCTCGTCCTCAAGCCCCGCCGAGATGCTCGTGTTGATGAGCGTGAAGAGCCGTTTGGTCACGCGGACCTGCTTTTCCAGGGAGGCCTTAAGGCGGGCGTTCTCGCGCTCCGAGCGGAGGCGCTCGTCAAGTTGGTGCGCGGCGATCTCCTCCCAGGCCCCGGGGAGCTTGCGCTTCAGCACGGTGCAGGATGAATTGCCGTCTCCCCCGCCCCGAATGGTTACAGTCCCGGCGTTCGGGTCGCCCCCGGGGCCACGGCGGACGTGAAGGACCCCGAGTTCCTGCTCGAGCTCGGCGACCTGTTGTCGCAGACACCGAATTTCCCGGCGGCGTTCATCGCGGGCCTTGTTCGAGTTATAGTTGGGTGGGCGCTTGGTCTTGGGCTTGGTGGTGCCACTCTGTGACTTGGTCGACGGGCGCGTTGTTGTCATCGAGCGCTTCGTGGCAGTCGAGGCAGTCGCAGACGAGGTCGTCGTCGCCGTTGTCGCGGTCGATAGGGTCGTCGCGTCTGGAGCGGGGAGCGACTCGCTGGTGATGAGTTCGAGGACATGGGCATCCACGGCCCCGAGGGCGTCGTCGCTTGTCGGATCATCGTAACTCGCCAGCATGGCGGCCATGGTCATGCTTGCGGCCGGTGCCGGCGGCGGCAGTGGCACGGGCTCGAGCTCGACGAGGTCCTCGGGCACGGGGGAGTCGGGGAGCAGGGGGAAGAGCGGCCAGGGGCCCGAGGTGAGGGCCTGGACGGCCGACGGCTGGGCCGGCGGTGGGGGCGGCGTCGCGAGGCCCTCGCTGCCGCTGCTGCTGTTCCCATCGCTGGGCTCACGGAGGGGTTGGCACGGGTGGTGTGGCTGCTGGAGGGCCTGGAGGGCGATGAGGTCGTCGGGCTCGTCGTCGAGGAAGAGCCCGAGCGCGTCGATGGCGTCGGGGCCGACGACGTCGAGCCCGAAGCCCCCGCCCAGCGCGGCCATGCTGCTGCTGCTCGCGGCGTCGCGAGTGTGGGGGCTAATGATTGATAATCGGATAGACCACGAATGGCACGCACCGCTCACACACACACACGCCCAGCACTCACTTGGCCGGAGACGAAAAACTGCTCTCCAGTCTAACCTCGTAATACGTACTGAACAGAGGGCGGTGACCCACCAGCGTCAGGCGACACGACTGTGCACTCTGCACGCAAGCAAGAACAAACGTTGTGAGGGTGCACATGGACCCGCCAAGACCCTAAACCCCACCTATAGATCTCTTAATTTATGACCCTGGGGTAGATGGATGGTCGTCCGATAGGATTGTCCATTTCTGATATGCAGCAACGTTTGCGTGGCCATTTGAGGGGAATTCCAAGTTTTCTTGGCCAGCTGACACCTAATACAATACGGTATACGGATATGTGGGGTTTTACAAACCGTGCTCGTCAAGTGCATCAGAGGATTTTTTCACCGTTTTTCACCACTTCACCGTCACATGATTGGTCAACTCCAGCCAATCCCACAACGTGGTGATGGTGAACAGGATTAGATAATGAACTTACAAAAATATCCAATACGTTGGAACAGACGTCATAACAGCTACATCACCGGCACTATGATTGGTGAAAATACAGCTCATACTCGTAGTTCCGAGCGGCAACACTTC
>JAADYI010000680.1:0-13871 GCA_023338185.1 Lagenidium sp. CBS 127285
CAAATTCAAGATGCGTGACTCCATCTCAAGCAAAGGAAAAGACTAACTTTGATATGAACTAGCCGATGCAGAGATTCAAGATGCGTGACTTATCTCAAGCAAAGGAAAAGACGAACGTTGATACTGGTATGAACTAGACGGCAGAGATCAAAGGAACAGCTAGGGGCGTCAAGTGACGGGTAGCATCGGCAGACGCTGAGTGATGGCACTGTGACCGGCACTTGCTGCAACAAACACCACCAACACAGCAGAAATTCGCCTTGCCGACTGGAGAAGTGTCCTGCAGACTCAGAGCAGCATGCCGACGCTCTTTACAGCGAACGGCACGGTCTCACCCGCGGCAGTTCCGTTCGCTGGGCCCAAACCCGTCTTCACGTGCACCTCGAACTCACGCGCCAAGCAAGCCGATGGACAGGTCGCCGACGCCACGTCGACCGTGCAGCCCCGGATCTGGAAGAAATAGTCCTTGCTCGTCGCCGTCGAGAACTCCTTGACGCTGTACAGACCCAACGAGCACACGCGCTGAGCGTCGCTGCCAGCGAAGTTCTTGGCATCGTCCAGGGCCCAGTGCAGCACTTGATGGTTGGCCTTCGTCACGGTCGCATCCGGCTCGCTGAAGAAGTGGAAGCCATCGACTATCGCGAGGTTGGCGGCGCTGGCCACGAGGGCAACGACGAGGGTGGCAGAGACAGCGGCGCGGGGCATTTTTCGAGCGAGTGTGCAGTCAACGAGGCGGCAAAAGGGGCGAACCTTGATCCAGTCGGGGTCTGTGGGCTCTTGAGGAAATTCGAGAATGTGCTCGCATGGCAGTGGTCGCCAACGACGGCGTGGCCGAGTTTGTTTTGTCCATTCTGCGTCTGGCCTGCATCCATCCAGAGGCAGTTTGCTGGATTCCAGGGTCTCGTCCGAGCCCCTCATACAAACTCGCCCGTCGTCTTAAGGAGCCGCCATGGTCACCCTCTCCATCTCTGTCATCTCTCACATGCTCGTTGCCCGCATCGCTACCTGCATTCCGGCGTATCTTTCGTCTCGTCAAGCCAATGCCGCACCCATGTCCAGTTCGTGCGAGTGTGGTCTCACCACCTCCCTCCAACACGATACGTACTTCCAGGGACAGCGGTGATATTTGCCCTGATTTGAAGAAAAAAATCGAACATCAGACTACGTCACAGAGTTGGTCGGGATTGCTGAGACTGACACTGGGGGTCGCCGAGCTAATCGTTGAGGACGGCACCAGACGGCAGCATTCGAGAGTTCGATAGATCCGGCACCCCCACTTTCTCCACCAGACAAAGTAACCATCTCAATCGCACACTGCCAACAGCACCGGATCTATGGTTGCCTTTCGCGGAGCCACCGGCGCCACGCAGAGGAAACCAAGGTCACAACCAACACCACCGACTTTGGAATCCAGTGTTTGGATCGCGAATCATCCACGCAACTCCTCCGTCTGGCCAATTGCGTTGTCGGATATAAGCACTCTGATGATGGACCAAGTTGAAGAGTCCGGCCTGCACTTCAGCCCAGTTGCCAGTTTCTTCACGAGTCGAATGGCGCATCATTCACACACAACCATGATCTGGAAGTCGACCAATCTCAGCAAACATCATTCCACAACTTGCCTGAAATTACAATGCTCTAGTTCGGCAGCTCGGTTTAAAAATGATGATGGGAGACATTGAGCCAAGAGATATCGCTTGTCCGCAACTCCAATAACGAAACAATTGATAGCAACATTGTTGATCGATTGACGTTTGATTCCCCATGACAACGCAGCAATCAGGTGCATGGGCTCATGATCGCGAATGCGACCCCCAAATGGAATCTTGATAGAAATTTGGCAAATTGTCGCCACGAACAGAGTAGTAATTCGAAGTGCCTTGGTCAGCTTGGGTTCCACTGTCCAGATTACATCATCGGAACCAGACTTTTGCAGGTCGCACACTATTCCATCTTCTTCACGCGTAGATTGGTCATACATGAACCTTGGGGCTGGGTGATCATTTACGGTGTATGTGAATGAGCTGCCTGTGGTGACTTTGCTCTAGTTTAGCGCATCGCATGAGACTAGCGCTTCCCCACACGTCCATTATGTTCACACAAAACACGAATTGCACTGTGGAGGAGAGATCGCGCAACTTGTGTTCATGGCCCCCTCTTTCGTTGGATTTGGCGATTCGTTCTCCCTCTTGGCGTGTTGAAATGAACCTCTGTCCACACATCGGCAACTAATCAGCAGAATCTCCGTTGGGACGCTGGGGAATACTGTCGGTCCACACTACCTCCGTTGAATCCAAACGGTGACTTGGTCGCGATGTCGGTCGCAGGTCAAAGGAGTTTGCAGGCTTCCACGTCGGTTGTGTTGCTCCGTTTCCATGAACGGACGCCCACCGAGCTCAGACACGGTACAAAGTAGACCGACTCTGGGTAAAATGGCCATACATTTTACAGAACGTGCAATCGAGAGGCCAGACGGTCTGGGATTCCTTCCTCTCAGACAGCAAACGCTTCGCCTCATCGCTCAGTGCGCGCCGGCACTTGCCTCGACATCCAGAGCACGTCGACGTCTCTGATGCTCACAGACACTTGATCTCGCGGACCCTGGATTCCCTTCATTCATCGAATGCTTTTTGTCCCGGCGTTGGGCATCGAGAGCGTAGAAGCTGCCAAGTCGCGAACGCATCAATGGTGAAAGTGGTATGCGGGGATGGCCCCGGTGGCCATCGCCCGCTCGTGCTCGTGCACGGCGTCGATGAGCATCTGGTTGAAGTCGGTGGGATTGTCCATGAACACTTGGTGGCCGGCCGACGGCACGAGCCGGAAGGCTGCATAGTGCGTCTTTTCCAGTCGCCGCACGACGGCCTCCCCGTGCTCGGCCGGCATCCAGTCCCCGCCACCGCCATACAAAAATGTGACGGGAACGCGGATCTTCGCCGGGGTCAGGACCTCGCTGAGAGGCCTACGTTGGGCCGTGGCCCCCGGATGGAGATGCGTGTACAAGGCAATGTCCCCGGACGGGCCGAGGGCCCAATTGTGGTAGCAGTACGTCGTGATGTCGGTGAAATCCATGTTGCCCGTGCGGATAATGTTGGTCTCGGGAACCCACTCGATGCGTTTCCGGAGGATCCACTGCACGAGGGAGAGGCCAAAGGGCCCGGCAAAGCGCACCATGCTCTGTGCGTGGCAATGCAAAAACGTATTCGTCAGGTCTCCCAAGAATTCGATCGAGTGACGGATGATCCGGACCTACCATCGGCGTGACGTACAAGCTGGCGAACACGCGAATGATCCACGGGAGCTCGCGAGAGGTCACATTCGACGCCGTGACCCCCGCAGGGGAGACGAGGATGAGGTGCTCAACGTGGTGGGCGTATTTTTCACTGAAGTATGTTGTGTACATGCCCTGCGGACGGGTACGTTCACATCGAGTGAGTGGCCTTCAGTTCGATCCTCAATGGCACCCAAACATCGCGAGCGTACCCCCATCGAGTGTCCGCAGAGGATGAAGCGATCCAGTTGCATCGCCCGCCGCCAGTCTTCGAGAGACTCGACGAAAAAATCGTCCATCTCCCGCTCCTGTGTCGCTGATTGACGTCAGGTCACGTTCCCGCACTCTTCGGCGCCACTGGCGACGCACGCACCGTCTTGGGCCTAAACGGCGGTCGGATCGAGCGTCCGATGCCCTTCCATTCCACGGCGTACTGTCAAAGCCCCCGCGATGGTCCAATCGTCAGCCAACCGAAGAGAGTCAAATGAAAAAAATACAAAAAAAATGCCTTCGACGACTCTGCACTCACCACGTTGAAGAATTTGGCGAGCGTTTGGAGGTTCTGTCAGTATTACCAGAGGGCGTAAGTAAGAATTACGTGACGGACATCAGCGTCATCGAGCGAGGCGAAACCCACCGCTGCCCAGAAGGCATTCCCGGCCATGTAGCCGTGGACGAGCACGAGGTTCCTCGGGGGAAGGCGCGTGCCGTCGCCGCAATACGGCACGTGGACGGTCCCGAGACCGGCGACCGTGTGCGCGTGGAAGTCGGTGACGAGGTACTTCTTGTAGATCTTGTTCTCAAAGGCTTCGAGGGTCTCGGCGTCCGCCGGGAGCCAGAGGCGGAGCGTGGCGATCGCGAGCCACAAGGGCAGGACGACCCCGAGGGCGATGAGGGCCTCGAGCACCGACCGCGTGGTCCCGGACCTGTAATCGGCAAGGAGGAGCACCCCACGAATGACGGCGTAGGCCGCCAGCGCGGCCCACGCGCCGGTGTGGGCGGCCAGGGCCACACGCTGCCGTCGCCGGGGAAGACCGAGGAGCATGACCGCGTAGCCGACGGTGAACACGATGGGCCAGTCGATGAAACCCATGGGCCGCCCCGGGAGGCAGAGGAAGAGCGCCCAGGTCACGACGATGGCCACGCCGGCGACGACTGGGGGTGGGCGGGTGAGGACGATGCCGAGGAGCCACCAGCCCACGAGCCCCAGGACGAGCAGCGGACTACACAACGCGAGGAGGACGCGAAACCATGTTTCCCCGAAGAGCCGTCGCGGGTGCCGCGCGGGGAGCGTCGTTGCTGGGACCATGACCTCGGACGAAGGGCGCGTCGAAGGCGGTGGTGTCGGAGGGTGTGCGTTCTGAAAATGGCATCGTGTGAACCTGCTGACGTTTTGGTGTTGTTTCATGGTTGTGATCGTACCTGTGAACTAATCATTTGTTGCAATTCATATGTGGTTCTTGTGCATCGGCGGTGAGATGTAGGCAACTCATCAGAGACATAAATGAATGATTCCTCTGGGTGTGTTTGTGTTTGCGGTCCAATGTGTTTTTTGTGGGAGGTCGTCAACGATCATCATTCGGGCTGCCGGATTCCAGGTTACGATTACGGCATCACAATGCGAACTTTGGGATTTTTATGTCCTCATCGTGCATCCCGAACTTTACGTCCATTGACCAATCACCGTTACGAGAGGAACGCCCACAACACTCTCATCAGAATGAGCTGATGAGCGGCTTCCGGTGGTTTGTTGGGGAGCTCAACCGAGCGCCAAGCACTGGCTGAAGGCCGGCCGCTCCGGGCTATCACATCACACAGAGACTGCCACAATGATGCAGTCCACGATGCCCAAGGCCCCCGGGCGCGGGCCCTTGCGGGTGCTCTCTCTGCTCCCGTCGGCCACGGAGAACTGCTATCTCCTCCTCCGATACGCCGCCGCCCGCGAGCCCCGGAGGCCGCCCCGCGACGACGGCGACGACCGAACGTCACGTGACCCGCCGGTGGTGCTCGTGGGGCGATCGCACGAGTGCGACTACCCCTCGACCCCGGACGTCCAGGACCTCCCGGTGCTCACGGCCCCGCGGACGGCGTTCACCACCTCGGCGGATGTCCACCAGCAGGTCCGCGACGCCCTCGCCGAGGCCTCGTCGCTCTACCATCTCGACGCAGCCAGGCTGATCGCCCTCGCCCCGGACGTGATCCTCACGCAGAGCACCTGCAAGGTCTGCTCGATCGACCTCGCGAGCATCGAGAGTGCGCTCCTGGAACCGGTGACGGCGACGCCAAAGCCCCCGGACCCGGCTGCGACCCCGATTTGTCGGGTCGCCGGGGACGACGAGCTCAGCGCCATCGTCCCGCAGATCCCCGGAAAGACCGCCCGGATCGTCACGACCAACCCGATGACCATGATGGACGCCCTCGTGGGGCAGTTCCAGCTCCTGGGGCGAGAGCTGGGGCTCGAAGACGCCGGGGAGGCCATGGCCCACGAGCACCTGGAGCGCATCCAGGCCCTCCGAGCCGACGCCCAGGAGCGACTCGCGGCGAATGCCCGACGGGGCAAGACGAACTCCCCGCCTCGCGTGCTTCTCGTCGAGTGGCTCGAGCCGCTGTTCATCGGGAAGATGGGGTGGATGCGCGATCTGATAGAGTATGCCGGTGGCGTCGTCGTGGAGGCGCTCGAGAGCTCACCGCAGGAGCCCTCGGGAATCGACGTCGTCGTCGTGGCGCTCTGTGGCCTCGACCTCAAGAAAACCGAGCAAGAGATCGCCAGCGGTCGGGTGGGAAGTTGGTGGCGAGAGGTTCAACGTCAGTCCCCATCGGTCTACTTTGTCGATGGCACCGCCATGTTCACCCGACCGACCCCAAGGCTCCTTCTGGCGCTCGAATGGCTCGTCAACACGCTTCACGATGACGCCCGTGGTCGTCAATGGCTCACAACGACGTCGTTCCCCTTCAAGGAGTTGCGGAAGGAAGATGCTCACCAAACCATCCCAGAAAGTCCGGACGCCGCCGCGAAAATGACTCAAGACCTCACAGAGATTGAGGAGCTCCATCGGCTCGCTTGCGTCAATCGACAGCAGATGTACACAGACCCCGCGACAGGGTATTCTGTGATGACCGCCTATGGACTCAAGGAAAAACAAGTCTGCTGTGGGAATGGCTGTCGGCATTGCCCGTTCGGTCACGTGAACGTCCGCGACCCCGCTCGCCGACGAAACAAATTGACAGAGACGGTCATGTTGAAGCCCAAGCGACAACCCCGTGGGCAGATTGTCGGCGGGTCACTCTTGTGGCCGGCAAGTCGAGCAAACTCAAGACTCGATGAAATACCTCTCGAGGATCGGGACCTCGTGGTCATGTTCTGGAGCGGTGGCAAAGACTCACTCTTGGCGTTGACGACACTCTACAGCACGTACGCGTCTGACGTGACCCAACCAATGCCGCAAGTTGTGCTATTGACGAGTATCGATCCGATCACCAACACAGTTCCGATTCAGAACATTCGCCATCAGGACATCGTCCAGCAAGCAACGACTCTGGGGCTGCCGTTGTGTCTTGTGGCCGTTGGTCTTGGTCACGACTACGCGCGACAGATATCTGAAGCCCTCGTGGAGCTTCCGACTCGGCTGCAATCAAGTCGACCCATCACCAAGCTTGTGTTTGGGGACCTCCACCTCAGTGATATTCGTCAATGGCGGGAACAAAACTTTGGGTCTCAGTATGCCCTCGAGTTTCCATTGTGGCGACGATCGTACGAAGACGAACTCTTACCGCTTCTTCGCGAGACGTGCGAACGAACAGGAGCGCGAGTTCAGTTTTCCAACATTGAATCGGATGTTGTCCACTCCTGGGGCTTGGGCCCAGGGGATGAATTTGACGCGGCCAAACTGACCGAAATCGCAAGACGTCAGGCTTCTGGGGAGCATGGCTCTGTGGACCTCATGGGCGAGTGCGGTGAGTTCCACACCTGTGTGGTGTTTCCCGGTATGAGGGTCACCTTCACGTGAAATTATTACAAGAGTTCACTGCAGTGCCAACAAGACATCTTTTGATTCATCTACACGAATGGAGTGGTCGCGAAGTGCGGCAATGGAGCGTGTCGTGAGTCCGTCACCACAGCACAGTAGAGTACCGTAGGAAATGTGCTGGTTTGACAGCCCGACGATGCGCATCATGTTACATGTACGAGAAGGCATTTCATGGATTTGACTCGACTGCAAATTGGCAATTGCATCACCACCATCGGGTGTACTGTACCGTATAATAGCGGTTTACACCATTAGAGCGATGTTCGCACAGTAAATGTATACCACGAACTTCGTCGTGCACTGTGTGGTACTACAGTACATGTATATTGCCCAGTGTGCGCTCTCCTTGCAATTTCAGTTTGCCAAATTGTACAGTATGATCACTTTCAGTTTGGCAAATTGTGTGAACGCCAACAGCCTGACAAACAAACGCAAGAACAGCACTCATGTGTGGACAGCACACAAAATTCGAACGGCATTGCGCGTGATGTAGCCTCGCAAGCCTGGCAATGCAAGACATTGCATCATCCAAGAGCAGTCGCACGTGCGCGTAAAATGCGCACAATTGTTCGATAGAATATATTATTCCAGTACATTGTGGGTGTAACGGAACTGACGGAACAGAATTAGCGAATAATGCAAGCACATTCGTCCAAATAGAAATGAATTGAATTCATTGCATCTCGTTGGGAGCTTCACAATCAATGAGGAGTCCTCATTGAGGACTCCTCATTGAGGAGGCGTCGTGATGGATACTGCACTGTATTGGATAGTGCTGCTTCAGTTCACGCAGCGATTCAAGCTTTTCGAAAATGTAAGCATGCCCAGGCTGGGCACACGGGAACTTCTTGCGAAAGAGATGCTGGACTGCCGTGTGCTGTGTTGGAAAATGGACAACAGCAAAATTTAGAACCCATCGTGTGTAATCGTGGGCAATGGTGGGAATAACAATGCCATGTGTTGGTCAGCGGAAACTCTGAGATTCGTGCACATCAAAATGCACTCACTGCACAATTCATACACGAACAGCAGCTTCGAGTCAAAGCCTTCGACTTTGCCAATCCAGTCTGACACTGCGTTGCTAGGATGGACAACCACACTCTTCAATCTTTACGTTACAATCGCGCGCCCATGACGCGCTCCTCGAAACTCCACTCGGCACTCGATTTTTCAGTGAAAAGTGTACTGTACATTCGAATTTCAATTCCATCAACCGAAACAACTGTAACCTCTACAACGAAGATCCGCGTGCCACGCGAGACCGGTCCTGGAAGATGTACTTGAGCTCATCATTGGATTACGATTGAGAAGGTTTCAGTTTCAGTATTTTTGCCGCCCAAGTGAAGATCTCGCCAACCCCCTTTCACAATGTCATCGTTGTTGCAAGAAAGCACATTGTAATTCTCCAATGGCTTCGTCGTGCAAGGTCTGTCAAATACAACAAACTGTCGATTCATCAGCTAGGCTGCGGATTTGGAATCCGAGCCATGACAAATCTCGTGCAACGCGTCACCAGTAAGATTGCATCGTCGTACTGTACTGTGCAGTCCATTCCGATGTGGCATGACAGCAGTCTTCTCTGATCAGGAAGGAGACTGATTTGTAGCGAGTCTGCGAATGAGCGATGCTGTGAGTGATCAGACTGCGCCTTCACGCCGCGAATCTTTGATCCACCAGAGTGGTCGCCATACAGTTGACTCCATCAACGTTGTCAAACTTCTTCTCGTCGCCGAGGCCCTTCTGAACTTCGAATTCACACACAATGCCACTGTGGCATTGTGTGTGAATTCGAAGCCCACTGTCAGTTGGAGACTGTGGCATTGCCACAGTCTCCAACTGACAGTGGGCCTCAACAATCTGCACGCTACTGTCGGTCTAATGCCACTCTTTGCGTCGAGAACACGCGTTGCGGATCAAGGAATCCCCAGCAGAGCTTGTGTCTGGGCTGTGTGTCTTTGCATCAGTGTGAGAACAATGGGTGGTGAAAGACAGGTCAACGCGTTGTCCCTGGGTAAACGAATACTGGAGATGATGCTGGTTGTCGACAGACTCTGATGCAAGCCAATGAAGCGTTGGCGATGTCTGCGTAAAATGGTACCCGATAAAACGTGATTCTGGATCATCCAACGGGTTCTACAGGTTTCGTCGCTCTGATTGTTGACAAATCGGTCAAGCGCCGGGACTAATGTTCGAAGAAATTGGAAACCGTGGGAACGGACAAGTGACAGGGACCAGGCGATGATGCGCTTAACTGGTGCGTTTGATCTACATGTACTGTATGGGAGAATGTATGGTGCGGCTGGCCATGTCCATTAGTATACAAATTCCAAGCAATGCTGTGTGGACTTTGGTGCCTGATTCATTCCAATGCGGCATACACAAAGTCGCAGTTGAGCTCTGCACCATGTGTCATTAGCATCCAGAACCCATAAGTGTGCATGATGCACACTTATGCACTGCATCGTGTGTGCGCAGACTACGCATTGGGCTTGTGCAGACGTGTGCAGCGCCGAGGCGATCACGGACAGCCCAGCCGCGCCATAGCGTGCTGTCGGAATACGGTACACAAAGTCTCGCTGCCTAGGCTGTGCTGTGTGTTTGTGTGGCGGTGACGGCGGCGGCGTTATGGGATGTGCAACACTTGGCGCGCGTGCGTGGGCGGACGGCGCCAGGCGCATGGGAGCGGCAGAGTTTGTGAATCCGGCACAGGCAGAGCAGGCAGGCAGAGCAGGCAGCACACACCACCTCAGTCCAATCTGCCGGCGCAGTGGGTGCGAGTCTCCTTCCTCTCTCCATTTACCATTCTGCCGCGTGACCTGCAGCCTGCAGCAGCAGCTGAAGCTACGACGAACACGACGACGACGACGACCTCGATCCCATCAGTCCCGAGCGATTGCCTCGATCGGATGCCCCTCCACCTCCTCGATGTGGCCGCGGGAAGCCCCGTGACCGTTGATGCCCCGGCGCTTGATGCGGCCTCGTTCTGGCACCACGCCACCAGCGACTCGGACGATCTCGCGGCCTTTGACTTTCCCGAGCCCTCGCTTCTGCTCAAGCCCGTGGACCTGCAGCTCGGGGCCATGGCCCTCCCGGATGAGGATGCGTGGCTCTTTGGCGAGAAGCCCGAGATCGCGATCGGCGAAGTCCAGGTCGTCGCCAGCGCCATGGCCGCCGCGACCACGACCGCGACCCCGGCCGCGCTTGATGGCCCCGTGCACACAGATGACGACGTCACCACGAGCGTCCTCCTCGAGCCGATCCTCGGGGGCTCGTCCCCGGTCGATGAGCTCGATGCCATGGCGGCCTTCATGGTCGACCACGTGGACCCGTTCCAGGAGGTGATCGTCACGAGCGATGAAGAAATGTCCCCCCGCAAGCCCCACGATGGCCCCCGTCGAGCCCACGTGGCCCCGGGGTCCGGGCGAAATGCGGGTGCCACTGGCCCGGCGCCGACTGCCGTGGCCGCCGCTGCGGGCGCTGGCGTCGTCGGCCCCGATGCCTACGGCGACACCGAGCGACGACTCGAGCGCCTCCGGGCCAAAGTCGACCAACTCGACAAGATGTACTACGCCCGATGCCATGGGCGCTCGGGAGAGGCCTCGACATCCATGGCCGACGTGGACGTGCACCGGGTCAAGCTCATCCGGACTATCGAGCGCAACCAGCGGGTCATGTGCGGCATCGCCCAGGATAACTATGGCCTTCGACTCCGAAACCTGAGCCGCGCACGGTGTGACGAGCTCTTCCTCCACGACATGCGCGATGTGCTGTACGGCCCCGCGGTCCTCGGGCCCCTGAGCGCGGCGATCGAGGACAAGCTCTGCGCCGATGTGATCGTCCGCACCGCTCGTCGGGTCACGAGCGACTCGTCCAACCCCAGCGTGGCCGCGACCTCGGCGACCACGACCATCCTCGGTTGGGAGCACACCAAGCACATCACGCCATCGGGGGTCCTCTCGTTCTCGGCCAAGAAGGAGTTTCCCCAGTCCTTGGGGTTTGACGCCGTCGCGGCCCGCACGTGGGAGCTCCTTGTAGCCGCGGACAAGTTCGCCTCGTTCGCCACGGGCTCGGCCAAGTTCACCCGCTCGTGCCCGCTCAAGCGCCTGAGCGACGATGCCCTGGTCATCGCATTCGACTCGGTCGTCGGCCCGGACGAGGGCCGGTACGTCGAGCGCGATGTCTGCGTCGTGTTCCGCGTGTCGAGCCCCGCGGGGGTCATGCTTGGCGTGTGCTCGCTCCCGCCGTCCATGTGGGCCCGCAAGCTCCACGAGCTCGAGACCGTCCGCGTGGTCAACAAGGGCATGCGCTGGATCCAGCTCGCCCGACGCAAGGTCCCCGATGGGGGCTTCGCCGTGGCCATCGGTGGCCACATGCAGACGGCATCACCGGCCACGGCCGAGGGCGAGTGCTGGGAGGCCCTCGGCTGGCTCTCCCGCTGGGAGAACACGATCATCGGCCCCGTGTTCCAGCTCTGAGGGGGTCCCGCCCCCCGCCCATTATTTAAGACAAGGAGTAGGAAGAAAGAATCGTCGTCGTTGCGTAGTCAGTCCGTCCGTCTTTGAATGTCAATAGATCTGTATCACTATCACTGTCGCGTGTTCATTCGTGAAGGTTCGCACGTGTAGAAGAATATGCAGTGGACTCCAATCCGCCCCACGCCAAGAGAAAACGTAAAACTCGGTCACGATCACAAGACACACAAGGAAAAACGCAGCAGAGCCCGCCCCCCCCAGCGCCGGGGGTATCACATCTTCACACGGAGCCGGCGAGCGCAGGCGCCGTCCGTGAACGTCAAGTCGGCAATGCGCTTAGTGCACTTGGCCACGTTGAACTCGCACTGATTGGTGTAAGTCTGGCCATCGGAGCCGCACACGGGCTTGAACTCGCGGGTACACGCCTCGGGGCACGACGACGACGAGCTCGAAGGAGGAGGAGTCGGAGTCGCCGGGGGTGGCGACGTCGGGGAGTTGGAGGCGACGGGGCCCGCGCAGGCGCCTTCGGAGACGACGTGGAGGTCGGCACTCGGCTGGCGACACTTGGCTCGCCCCAACTCGCACTCGTTGGTGTACGTCTGGCCGTCCGAGCCGCACACGGGCTTGTACAGGGCCATGCATGCGGTCCTCGCGCACGAAGACGAGGTCCCCGGGCTGGTCGTTGGCGTCATGGGCGTTGTCGTCGTCGTCGTTGGGACATCCTGGGGGCATTCGCCATCCGAGGCGACGGTGATGGCCTCCGCTGGACGCTTTCGACAGTTGGCGACGCGCAGCGCGCAGGCGTTCGAGTACGTCTTGCCGTTGGAACCGCACACGGGCGCGTAGTCGAACGTGCAGGCCATCTCGCAGTCGGCGTCTCCGTCCGCGGGCATGGGGGCAACGGTGTCGACGCCGCCGTCATCCTCGGGCTCCGGCTCGGGTTCATGATCGGGGCCCACGGTGATCACGGGGCGGCGATCGGGCTGGGGCGTCCCGGGGCCATCGCCCTCACCACCGGCGGCGCACTCGCCCTGGGCGGCGACGGTGATCCGCTCACCGCTGCGCTGCTGCTGGCAGTCGGCGAGACGCAAGGAGCAGTCGTTGGCGTACGTCTTGCCGTCGGAGCCGCACACGGGCTCGTACTGATCGAGGCACACCATCTCACAGGCCGTTGCAGGCGTCGCGGTGGTCGTTGGAACGAGGCACTCGCCCGTGGCCCGGATCGTCAGCGTTGTGTCCTTGCACTTGGCGGTCTCGAAGCGGCAGCGGTTCTCGTAGGTGATGCCATTGGAGCCGCACACGGGGGCCATCTCCCGCGTGCAGCGGCGTCGGAGGTCGCAAAAGTCGGCGCCATTAACCATGGGCGGGCGAAATGGGCCCATGACGAGCGCCACCGCTGTCGCCTTCATCACGAGGAGTAGCCTCGTCATTGTCTTCGTGGACTCTGCTTATCCGCTTGGTGCTGTGGAAGGGCCCTGGACGATGGACGAGATGTCGATGACCGTCGAAATTGCCGAGTGAAGCCCCAGAAGCCCCCGATCTCCGATGGTTTTCCTCAGCCCATGACAATGGACGACCGACCGATTGCCGCATGGAAAAGATCTTGAGGTGGATCTCATTTTCCATTCTCAATTCACATCTGGGTATGACTCAAAGAGACGGGTGAAAGGCGCATGGGTCATGGCCTCCAATAGTACATGCATGGGGATAAATTGGTACACCTGACGAAAGTGGAAGTTGCCATTTTCGACCTCGTAAAGTGAATGATCCGGAGAATTTGATGGTGAAGCCTCAAATTGGAGAAACTGTCCGCTCAGCGTGCGGGCGAGTGCTTGGATCCAGATGCTCTTGATGCTCTTGGGAGCGTGTGGCGTTAGCACGTGGACGCCACTGCGGAGCCCCCCGGTTGCGTGGTTGTGTCGATGGATGAAAAGGTGATGACCACGACCACAACGCGATTGCATACAGATTCGATCCCCAAACTGGGCACGGTGGGATGTATCGAATGTACAAGGTCATTAAATGTCCTTATTATGTACACGCACCAGATTCTGTGTGAATTCGATAAAATTTGCCAGTTCATCGACAGATTGTGTTGCCCAG
>JAADYI010000681.1:0-13867 GCA_023338185.1 Lagenidium sp. CBS 127285
ACGTTACGTGCATGGAGAGACCGCACCGGAGGACGCAGTCACTGGGCTTGATGCATTGTCTCATAATCTCGATCGGCGCGTTCCCCCGTCCATGCAGTGAGCGACTGCCCCGTGGGATCGAGCGGGACCTCCCCACAATTCACTGCAACTTGTCCGCCGCAGAACACGTTCACGATCTGCATGGCCGCGCCAGGCGAGTGCTTTGTGATGGTCGTTGAGGGCAGTCACGAGGTTCGTCTTGTTTCCTACTCGCCAGTCGATTGGGCTGTGGTTCGTTGCGGGCTGGCGTTCACGAGAGTCGAGGAAGCATGGGGCCACTGGTCGAGAATCGACGGCACAATTGGTCCTGATGCCGTTGAGTTGGCGCGCTTTCGTACTTTATCGAGGGTGTAGGATACCATTGATGGTGGTTGATCTGGCGGTTGGGGCCAGCTGTGTGCGTGTGTGCGTTGTTTGTGGTTGGGTCACTTGGCGCCAAACCGCCCAGAGCCCACCAAACGACCAAACCACCTCGACCCCCCCCGCCACATTCCCACGCACCAAACAAACACCGACGCCCCAACGCGCGCGATGAAGCCTCAGATCAAGGACGACGACCACAGCTCAAGCGAGGCGCCGTCGGGGAGCGAGAGCGAGACCGCGTCCTCGGCCGTGCACGTGGATGAGGACGCCGAGAGCGTCGAGGACGAGGACGTGGAGATGAGCGACCACCACCGCGGGGGGGACGAGGAGGAGGAGGAGGAGGAGGAGGGGACGGCCCCGTCCGCCGTGGCGTCGGAGGGGACGACGCTCTCGGAGGCCGAGCGCGCGGCGCTCCTCCGGGAGGAGGAGTCGGCCTTTCAGCACCAGCGTGAGCAGCAGAGCAAAACCCTCGCGGCCGTCAAGCAGCGGCTCGCGGAGGACGGCGAGTGGGCCGCCAAGCCCGCGGCCGAGCGCAAGATGGCGTTCCTCATGGCCCAGTCGGATGTGTTCACGTCGTTTTTGATGGGCGGGTCGAGTGCCCTGGGGAAGGAGATGGTCCGCTCAAAGCAGAACCTCGCGGCCGCCAAGAGCCGCCGGGGGAATGCCAAGAAATCGGCCGAGGACGACGCCCAGGCGGTCATGGAGCTGGAGGAGGCCCGCTTCACGCGGATCACGCACCAGCCCAAGTCGATTCAGTTTGGGACCATGAAGCCTTACCAGCTCGAGGGCCTGAACTGGATGGTCCGCCTCCATGATTCGGGGGTCAATGGCATCCTCGCCGATGAAATGGGCCTCGGCAAGACGCTCCAGTCGATCTCGCTCCTCGCGTACCTCCGGGAGGAGCGGGGGATCAAGGGCCCCCACATCATCATCGTCCCCAAGTCGACGGTCGGCAACTGGATGCGCGAGCTCAAGCGGTGGTGCCCGGTCATCCGCGCGTTCAAGTTTATGGGCACGAAAGAAGAACGCGCGATCCAGCGCGAGACCATTGCCCGCCGGGACTTTGATGCGCTCGTGTGCTCGTATGAGGTCGCGATCATCGAGCGGGGGCTCCTGGGCAAGATCAAGTGGAAGTACCTGCTCATCGACGAGGCCCATCGCGTCAAGAATGAGCACTCAAAGCTCTCGCGGGTCGTCCGGGAGTTCCCCGTCGAGCACCGCCTCCTCATCACTGGCACGCCTCTGCAGAACAACCTCCACGAGCTCTGGGCGCTGCTCAACTTTCTCCTACCGGATGTCTTTACGGACTCGGAGGATTTCGACACGTGGTTCAACGTCGATGAGGAGTCGGGCCAGGAAAATGTGATCAAGAAGCTCCACACGATCCTCCGGCCGTTCCTCCTCCGCCGCCTCAAGAGCGACGTCGAGCACTCTCTCCCGCCCAAGATCGAGACCAAGCTCTACGTTGGGCTCTCGGAGATGCAGCGCGATTGGTACATGAAGATCCTCCACCGCGACGCCACGCACCTCAATGCCATTGGCGGCAGCGATCGCGTGCGGCTGCTCAACATCCTCATGCAGCTCCGCAAGGTCTGTAACCACCCGTATCTCTTCGAAGGCGCCGAGCCCGGGCCGCCGTACCAGGATGGTCCCCACCTCTGGGAGAACTGCGGCAAGATGACGCTCCTCTACAAGCTCCTCCCCAAGCTCAAGGCCCAAGACTCGCGGGTGCTGATCTTTTGCCAGATGACGTCGATGCTCGATGTCCTGGAGGACTTTTTGCGGTACTTCAGCTACGACTACTGCCGGCTGGATGGACAGACCAAGGGCGAAGACCGTGATTCGATGATGGACGAATTCAACAAGCCCGGGAGCAGCAAGTTTGCCTTTTTGTTGTCGACGCGCGCGGGTGGTTTGGGGATCAACTTGGCCACGGCGGATATTGTCATTCTCTTCGACTCGGACTGGAACCCGCAGATGGATCTCCAGGCCATGGACCGCGCCCATCGTATCGGCCAGACCAAGACGGTGCGCGTGTTCCGCTTCATCTCGGAGGGAACGGTCGAGGAGAAGATCGTCGAGCGGGCCGAGCGCAAGTTGTACCTCGACGCGGCGATCATCCAGCAAGGTCGACTGGCCCAGCAGAACCGGAAGCTGTCCAAGGACGAGCTCATGACGATGGTTCGGTTCGGCGCCGATGAGATCTTCAGCGCCCGCGGCTCCACGATCACGGACGACGACATTGATGCCATTTTGGCCAAGGGTGAAGAGCGCACGGAGTCGATGAAGGCCAAGATCGCTGCTGACATGCAGCACAACCTCGCCAACTTCACGCTGACGGGCGAAGAAAATGTGTCAAGTCTCTACGAGTTTGAAGGCGAGCTCTTCAGCAAGGGCAACAACTCCGGCGATGTGCTCCCGTCGACCTTCATCGCCTTGCCCCAGCGCGAGCGCAAGGTCAACTACAATGAAGACGACTACTACAGGAAGCAAGCCGGCATCGTCAAGCCCAAGAAGGTCAAGAAGCCCGGCTCCGACCAGATCAAGGTCCCAGTGGTCCACGACTTCCAGTTCTTCAACCAAGACCGGGTTGTCGCCTTGTTGACCAAGCGCACGCAGATCGAGAACAAGCGCAAGGATCTCATGCGGTTGATCAAGGAGGCGAAAACCGAGGAACAGCGGTTGAAGAACCGGTCGACCAAGAAGAAGACCGATGGGGACGACAACGCTTCTGCCTCCAACTCTGCGGAAGAGGACGATGACGAGAATGCCAAGTCTGTGGCGCTGGAGAAGGAGTTGGAGGAGACGCAGATGGATCCTAAGGAGGCGGCGGAGCTGGCCAAGCTGGAGAAGGAGGGCTTTGGCGACTGGACACGGCAGAACCTGAAGCAGTTTATCACAAGCTGCGAGCGCTATGGTCGCGCGGATATGGCCGCCGTGTGCGCGGAGGTTTCGACGCTCATCGGCAAGGACCTGGCGGAAGTCGAGCGCTATTACAGGACATTTTGGAAGCGTTACACGGAGCTCAAGGATCACGCCAAGTACATTGAGAAAATTGAGCGCGGGGAAAAGCGGCGCGAGCGGAACGAGGTCGTGAAGCAGGCACTTGCGCGCAAGTGCAGTCGCTACAGCCAGCCCCTCCGGGACATGAAGCTCCAGTATCCCAGTGGGTACAAGAGCAAGGGGTACACCATGGAGGAGGATGTCTTTTTGGTGGTGATGATGAACAAGTATGGGCCCCTGGAGCACTGGAGCGAGATCCGCGATGAGATTCGCAAGGCCTGGCAGTTCCGCTTTGATTGGTTTTTCAAGTCGCGGACGATTGGTGAGTTGCAGAAGCGCGGGGAGTTGCTGACGCGGATGATTGAGCGCGAGAACGAGGAGCTCAAGAACAAGCACACGAAGGAGGAGGAGGATCTGACCAAGAAGACGAAGAAGAGCTCGTCGTCGTCGTCGTCGTCCAAGTCCAAGTCCAAGTCGAGCAGCGGCAGCAGCGGTGGCACCAAGGCCCCGACGTTGTCGTCGTCATCGTCGAGCAAGAGCAAGAAGCGGAGCGCCCCGAGCTCGTCGTCGGCCGCGTCGTCGTCCTCCAAGTCGAAGAAGGCCAAGAAATGAACACGCGCCCGCGACCCAGGAGCTCGCGCTCGCTCATGTTGTCACTGTTGTTGACGCATGAGCGCTCGCTCATGTGGTGACTGGTGGATAATTGTATCATTTATGACCAACCCCAGGGGCGATTTGTCTGTTAGGAACCTTGGGCAACACCACGAATAGCTTCTGTTGATCCAAAATGGGGGGCCCAAGTGGCCGCCACTAATGCCGGAGGCGCCAAGAGGAATGGGGCCCCATGCGCAAGAGGGGCCCCCAACACACGACTATTACGACTGCGTTGCAGATCGTACGACGTACGCAGGACGCCCCGGGTGCCGATCGTTGGGTCGTTTGGGGCGGTCGGTGCGAATCCTGGATACACTCGCACGATCATGTTCCCGGTCGAACCGGCAACGGCCTCGGGGCCCGAGTCGGTGGTCGTGGACCCCGTGCTTCTTGGGCGCCGGCGCTCGTCCATCTCCGTCCCCAACCTCCGCGTGCTGGAATCGCTGCCATCGCCATCGCCATCGTCCTCCGACGAGGCGACGTCGTCGTCGTCGTCGATCCCGACGGCCTCGACCGCCACCAACAACTTTCGGCCAAACTATCTCAAGTCCCGGTCGGCGACCATGATCGACCGGATCCCGACGCAGATCGAGTCCAATGCCGTGCGCTCCCGGGCCGGGGCCTTCCTCCTGGGGCTCGTCGAGCGCGCCCGCACGCCCCCGGCGCTTGGGTACCTGGAGCCGACGTCAGCAAGCCTCGGGACGGGTGCGACCATGGACCGCAAGGACGAGCCCCCCGCGACTCGCGAGGAGCACCCGACGGCGCCCCCACCGGGGGCCCTCGCCCACCGCCGACGCAACATGACCTCGAGCGACGGCGCCCCGGGGCTCCTCCAGCGCGTGCGGCGCAAGCCCACGGTCTACCAGGCGCTCGAGGACGATGCCGAGACAGCCAGCAGCTCGGACGTGGCCGTGGTCCCGAGCATGCAGCAGCTCACCCGCGAACTCGCCCACCACAAAAAGGACGCCACGACGCAGATCCGGGTCCTCTCGTCGATCATGCGGCGCCTGCACTATGCCGAGTTGACCGGTGGCCACACGCGGCTGTGCGAGGAGCTCGTGGACGAGGGGATCCTCGGACTCGTCGTCGGGGCCATGCGCGAGTTCCGCTTTGACACCGAGCTCCAGCTCGTGGCCATAACCGTCCTGACGTTCCTCGCCGATGTCTCCGAGCTCCATGCCTTTAGCCTCGGGGAACTCGACCTCGAGCCGCTCCTGCAAAAGATCATCAGCGTCCACGTCTCCGAGGAGCAGCTCCTGATGATGGGCTCGGCCCTCCACCACTCGATCGTCGAGGCCCGACGGAATACCAGCGTCCGCCGGCTTCACCGCCTCCGGGAGGCCAAGCTCGAAAAGACCCGCGCAGCCAAGTTTGCCCGGGACCTCGCCGCCGAGATCCAGGCCGCGCGGTCCCGGTCACCGTCCCGTTGCGAGCCCCGGGGCTCGTTCCGGGCCCAGTCGGCGCCCATGGTGCCAGAGCACGCGTTGCGTCCCTTGCGCTCCCTCGGACGGCTTCGGAGCTCCCTCGAGGCCGATCTCGGGACGCCCCCGGTGCTCAGCGCCACGTTCCAGTTGACTCGGCGTTGTGCTCGCTCCGCCGGGGCCGGGGCCGGGGGCGGGGCCGGGGGCGGCCGACGTCGTCTCCCACCGGCGATCCCACCGTTGGCACCAAACAACAACGGGGGCTTCGCGGACAATGGCAACGAGGAAGACGGCGACGACGACGACGACGACGAGGACGCTGAGGCAGCCACGCGCCCAATGACCTCCCCGATGCCACTGAGTCCGCCCATGCCATTGTCCCTGGTCGTGCCCGCCTCGCGATCGCCGTCCTCCGGGTGGCGGAGGCCGAGTCGCTCCCCGGGCTCGTCGTCCTTGTCACGCACGCCGACCGCGCTCACGGTTGCCGCCTACACGTCCACGCCGACCTTGGTCGCGGCGTCGCCGCTCTCCGAGCGAATGATGCAGCAGCAGCAGCAGCAGCCGCGCAAGGCCCAGAGTGCCATCGGCGCTCGTCGTCGGCGTCGGCAGCTTCCAGTCCATGGCGGCACGAAGAGCCTTTCGTCTTGTGGTCAAAAGCCATCACCGGGGGCTCGTGCCACGGCGCAGTCGACGCCGCCGCGAGAGGAACTCGAGCAGCAGCACGAGGAATCGGAGCAGCACGGGGCCCTCCCGTCGGCTGATGGCGATCTCGATCCTGATCGGCCGGCCGACACGACGACGATCACGACGATTATGACGCCGCGAGTTGATGAAGAAGAAGCAGTCGCCGCTGATGATCAACCCCGACAACGACAAAATGGAAACAACGCCGCCGATGGGGAAGCCAACGACGAGGAGGAGGACGAGAGCTATTACGGCGACGAGGCCTTTGACGACGATGACGATGGTGGTGGTGGAGTACAAGCGGATGATGGCCAGGACGATCCGGACGAGAGAGAACGGGATGATGGGAGAGACCCGAACGACGATGGCGACGGCGATGATGCGAAGGAGCCGGCGTCACTGACGGTGGCTCCCATCGAGGGGCAACACGAGATCGACAGCGCCCGCCTCGATGCGGTGGCCTCGGACTGTGAGCTCCTCGAGCTGGTCGTCGCGACTGGCGAAAATACCGAGCAGGACCATGGCAACGACGTCGTTCTCGCGCCGGCCACCTCCGATAGCTCGCTCCTGGAGCTCCTCGAACATGCCCCTGATGAGGCCTTTGCGACGGCCCGGACGACGATCTCGGGGCCGATCTCGGACGAGCTCCTGCGGATTCTCACGTCGGTCGATGTGGAGCATCCACTGACGACGACGACGACGACGGACCCCACGGTGTCAATACCAGCGGCAGCGGATCCCCCCAGGCGCCAACGGACGTCGTCGTCGTCGACCCCGACGCGGAGTCTCGTCGCGGGCTCGTGGCAGCCCCCGAGCACGATCGTCCGCCCCGTGAACCGACGGATCATCGACAAGACTGCGCAGGAGCATCGCCGACAGCGACGACGACGACAACAGCAACCGCAGCAGCAATTGGAACGCACCCGCGACGAGGCCCCCGCAGGTCCCTTGCCCGCCGAGCTCACGGCCATTCTCAGCCAAATCGACAACAACGACAGCAGTCGTCCGATGCCAGCAGAGGAGGCCAAGGCGCAGCCCACAACAACGGTGACAGCAACGACAGCAGCAGCAGCAGTGGAAACCAGTGAGACCAGCGAGCCCACCACCACCACGGCCGCCGCCGTTCGTGCGCTCTACGCCCGGGGCCTCGCATACCACAAGGCCGAGGCCCTGGACGAGGCCATCGCCTGCTACGAGTCGGCGATCCGCCTCCAGCAGCGCGACCCCGAGGCCCGGGAGTTTGCCTCGCTCTACATCAACTTGGGCTCGGCGTGGATGGCCCGGGGCCAGGCCGAGGCGGCCCTTGGTGTCTTTGAGCGGGCCCTCCGCGTGCAGCCCCGGAACCCCAAGGCCGGCTTCAACGTCGGCCTGGCGCTCCTGCACCTCGGTCGCCGGGACGAGGCCACCGTCGCGTTCCGGCGGGTCCTCGAGCTCGACCCCCATCACCTCCGGGCTTCGGCGGCCCTGCGGCAGTGCCTCTGGTCGTCAGCCACGGCGACGGCGACGACGTCGACAACAACTAACCCAGCGATCACGACCAGGGCGAACGAGGTCCCTGAACAAGACCGACAAGCCGAGTCGGGCCGCAAAGGACAAGAACGACGACGATGACAAACAGCATGATCTCTTGATAACAATACAACCTGGCAAAACGGTGTCTTCGGTCGACATCGCCGACGACGAAGGGGGACGGGGGGTGGGCGGGTCGCGAGCTGCCTTCCCCCCCCCGGGGCCACCCCCGTTCAAAAAAGAAAGCAAAATACTAATAAGAGCGCGCGTCTCGCGCACCTGGAGGATCGTTTTTCCATACGACGACGCGCGCTGGTGTGTTGTCGGGTCGTCAAGAAAAGACTTAGACGACATCGACCGAGACCCGACGCCGTCGGGGGCTCGTCGGGAGCGGGGGCTCCGTGAGCTGCTGGGTCTCATCATAGTCGACTTCGTCCTGGATCCGCTGCGGGGTGAGGACGCGGAAGACAAACGACTGCGCGACGATATCATGCTGCCGGGGGCTGCTGAGGCTGATGGGCATGGCGACCGAGTACTTGACCCGATTCCCAAATTTCTCGTGCTTGGCAATGAGGTACATCCCCAACGAGACGAGGACAATGGCCGTCGGGAAGAGCGTCCACTGGGTCGACGTGAAGTTGTGCGCCTGTTGAAAGTAGACGACCCCCGAGATGTTGCTCATGCTGATCCAAAAGGCCTGGAACACGGGGTACGTCGACATCGTATCCCCCGACATGGTCGCGAGGTTGAGCGTGTGGGTCTGGGTCAAGAGCGCGGCGACGAGCCCGCCAATGAGCACATAGGTCCCAAAGTAGACAAACTGATTGTCCCCATTGATCGTCGACGAGATCATCTCGGCGACGCACTTGGCCAGGAGCATCGACTGGGCGCCAATGGTCCCCGAGATCGCGGCCCAGTAGAGCGGGAGCTTGGGGTCGATAATCAGCGTGTGCTTCTCAATCTCCCCACTCTCGAGCTTCTTGTTCTTCCGGGCGAGCGTCGTCGTGAGCCCCAAGTTGGCCGCGAGGTCCTCGTCGTCCAAGACATCGTCCTCCTCCCCCGCGAGGCGCGCGGGGGACATCGAGATCGTGTCCCCGTACACGGGGGACGGGAACGGGGACATGAGCGCCGACCGGGCGACGCGGGGATTGGCCGATTCGGTTCCAGAGGAACTTGTTCCAGAGGAGGAGGAGGTCGTCTCGTCCTCCTCTGCGGGGTTGGGGTCCTCCGTGCGCTTGGGGACGGGCTCAAGGCGGACCGACTCGAGGGGCGTCGGGGCCGAGACCGTCGAGGCGGTGGTCGAGGTCGTCTTGTCGGCGGCGGCGGCCGAGGTCGCGGCGACGCGGAGCGCGGGGGCCTTGGAGCGGCGGACGCGGAGGTAGATGGTCATGACAAAGGCCGTGGTGATGAGGCAGTAGAGCACAAAGGGCGCGGCTTGCATCAACTGGAAGAGCTGGTCCATCTTGTAGTGGCCCTCCTCGCCCTCGCTCGCGGCCGCGAGGATGACGACCCCGAGGGTCACGAGCGCGACACCGACCACGTCCGTGATGTACAGCGATTGCTTGAGCCAAAAGCGGCTCATGAGGCAGTTGCCGAGGATCGTCGAGCCGCCACCGAGAGACGCCACGAGGGTCTGTGGGGCAAAGCCCAGGGCGAAAAAGTCACCAAGCGAGGCGAAGACCACGCAAAACATGCCAATCCACCAGAGCGGGCGGAGATGGTACGGCCGCGGGGTCGCCCGGAGCTCCTCCTTGTCATGCGAGTACTTTTGGAGGTTGACGCCGAAGATCGACGACACGGCCGCGAGGATCGCCAGGATGCCGCCGATAAAGTCGCTCTTCATGGCTGCTGGTGTTGCCGCTGCTGCTGCTCCGCCGCCACGCTACGCGTTACGCTGCCCGCCTCTGCTCTGCGCTTTTGCTTTCTGCTCCGCTGTCGTCGACGTGCAGCGGGGGAGGGGAGCGGCGCGCGGTTGCAAGCGTGCAAGGTGGATTTTGGTTACGGTCGACGGTTGCTGATGCTGGTGTTGTCGATGTGGGTGTCAAGGCGGAGGAGGAGAACAGGCTAACAACTCCGCCACACTGGCGACAGTGCTGCTGTGCTGCACTGCAGCACAAAAGCTCCAGCGCCGTCGCCAAAAGCAGCAGCAGAAGACGGGCCACGTTTGACCGTCGAGCGCCAGGGTCTCGTCGCTCATTGGCTCACCCGGGTCGGCGGTTAGGTTCCTGGACCCCGCTGGCTCATTCCGCGACACAGGGAAAAGGTGGCACAGCCCCAGCCAATAGTGAATCTGAATGAGTGCGTCTGATGGATGGGCTGCCCAGTCGCTCTTTGCACCTGCCATCAGTCACGGAGGTCACCTCACATTTAATGGGGCTCGGGTTCACTGAACATTACGTCACATGGGCTGGGCTGAGTATGGATTCTTGTATTGGCGCGCTTGATGTGAGATCATCGAACTTTGGAGTTGTTGTCAGATCCAGGTTCCAGATTTTTCATGGATTTCATTTTGGGAAATTTTGTGATGCAACGGTGAACCCACAAAGGAATCCTTTGAAAGGATGCACTGACTTTGGCTAACTCTGACAGCCAGCATTGAAGTACCCATGAATCGGTACCGTACCAGTTGTTGTTGATGATCGAGCTCCTGCATCCTTGATCATTGATCAATGATCAACAACATGGACGCATCAGCGGTGGCCGCGACCATCGCATCCCTCAAGAAAGCCAAGAAGGCCGTCGACCGTGAGAAGGCCCTCAATACAGCACTGGATGCCCTGGCCGCTTCCAGCTCAGTCGCCAGCAGCCAGCGGCTGTACCAGGCAATCGACCAATGCCTCCAGCAGCAGGAGATCTCATACGCATCGGTACTCCCTAGGCTCAAGTCTATCGTGGCCATCAGCTCCACGCCCGTGGGGAAAGCGGACTATCTCGGCTATGCCCTCATCCGCCTCGTCCTTGGGGAGGACATGTCGGACTTCCGCGCACTCCAGCGGATGCTCGTCGAAGTCTATCTGGCCAACCCGACAGTCCTGACGGGTTTCCTGACCGCTCTGGATAGTACCTCTCAAGAGGCAATACATCTCCTCCGGCCGACGCTGTTGGTTGCCTTGATCCAGACGCCAAACGCAAGCGGACGGGCGATCGCAAAGCAGGCTGTCATTCAGACCCTCGTGCGTCTTGCGTGGTCCTCGGGGCCCCAGTCGGAATCCATCCGCGAGGTCGTCTCGGGGATTCTGGTCCGCGCCATCGAGCTCTTCCCGCAATCCGAAGATCCGGATCTCTGGATGGTCTATCCAGGGCTGGTGACGGCAGCGGCGGATCTCCTCTCCTCCGCGGTCATCCCCGCCGACCACGGATCACTCCTCCAGTCGGTCCTGGGTTACATTGGGTACGGCCTCCACCACGAACTTCGGGTGCTCCCGGTCCTCCACGCGATCCAGAGCGTCCCCTGGACGGCCACCTCGGCGACCCTCGTGGCCTGTGCGGATCTCCTCTTCCTCCCGCAGACGGGGGAGGAGGAGATCGCGCTCCTCCTCGATCTCCTCCACCGGCTCCTCCCCGCGCCGCGGTCAGCCCCGCCCACCAGCGCCGCCGCCTCCTCGACGGCCCGGCCGCTCTACCTCGAGGCCCTCGTGCTCCCCCTCGTCGTGCTCCTCCCGACGCACCACCACCATGTGGCACCGCTCCTCCAGTCGGTGCTTGCCCAGGTCTCCACCTCCTCGTACGATCCATCGTCTGGACCAGCGTGGGCTCCTCCGGCGGACTCCCCCACGACCGCTCCCCCGTCTGTGGAAGCCGCGCACGGGGCCTCGTTCCTCGCGCTCGTGGCCTCGTCCTCGACCACCGAGCGCTGGCTCGATGGGCTCTTCCCCATAGAGGAGGACGCCGTCGAGGATGCCAAGGCCGCCGCCACGCAGCCGTCGATCTCGGTCGAGCGGGAGCGGGGCCTCGTCCTCCGCCTCGCCGCGTGCCTCGTGGACCGTCGGGGGCACATTCGAACGCGGGCCCTCGAGGCCCTCGCCCGCCACCGAGTCGTCCTCCACCCCCGCCGACGACGGGGCTTTGCGGACCCCACGCACACCCGCGCGATGGTCTCGCTCCTCGTCTTCCTCGTGTCGTATCGCCCCCCAACTACGGTGTCGACGGCAACGGCGATCACGCGACAAGCGCCCGCGAGCGGGGGCGCGTGGCTCAGCTCGGCCCTCGGGGTCCTCGCGCAATTGGCGGCGTCGGCGACCGAGACCATGGCGCTGATCCTCCGGCTCGTCCGCCGCATGGCCGCCGCCCGGGGCCTCCGCCCGCAGGCTCTGCACCTCCTCCAGCTTGTCTGGGCCGAGGATGCGCGTGTGTACCCGCAGCTCGAGGCCATGCTCCAAGAAGACGAAGAAGACGAAGGCACAGGCAGAGACGAAGAAGAAGAAGAAGAAGAAGCGGCCCGCGCCGAGTGGGCGCACGTGCGCATGTCGACGATCCTCGTGCTCTGCGAACGGGACCCCGAGCGCGGCCTCGAGTGGATCGCCGATCTCCAAGGGGGCCTCGGGGATCCCCGCCCCGCTGTCGCCGCGACGGCCGTGCGGGCGATCGCCCGGCTCGTGGCCGCGGACGCACTGGACTTTGCCACGACCGCCAAGATCCTCCTCACCAAGCTCAAGAAGCGCAAGCTCCCGAGCCACGGGGACCCCCGGGTCCAGCGCGAACTCGCGGCGGTCTATGGCCTCGGGGCCAGGTGCGGTGGGGGTCACGTCGGGCGAGGCCACAAGGTCTTCTCGGCCCTCTGGGCCTTGGCGGAGGAGGCCCCGGAGCCCAGCGTCCGCCTCGCGGCGGTCCAGGGACTCGGGGCCTATGAACTCGCGACCCTCGGGCTCGTGCTCCCCAGTGGGGACCGCCCCCAGGGCCCAGCAGCTCACGAAAAGGAGGAGGACGACGAAGAGGAGGAGGAGGAGGAGGAGCTCACCGAGGGCGAGGTCGCGGAGAATGTCCAACGTTTGTGGTCCCTCTTGGCTGCCGAGCGCGACGCCGCCGTCCGCCAGGAGCTCGAGGGGCTCGTGCGGCGGATCCTCATCGTCGAGTGCCAAGGGCAGCGCCTCGGTCCCGGTGGGGGAAGCAGTGGCGGACGCGGGGGCGTGGCCGCCGTCGGGGCATTTACCCTCGAGAACCGCCTCTCGAGCGCCGCGACCAAGGAACTCCGCCGGCACCTCCCGACCCGCGCCAGTGCCGGGGCGATGACGATGTGTCCGCTGGGGGAGCTCCTGCTCGCCGAGCCTCTTGAGGAGCCCGACGCCGCGTCCGCCAAGCGCAAGGACAAGCGCCGTCGCCTCGTCCAGGGCCACGTCGAGCACCTCCAAGGGCTCTCGGCGCGGGTGTGCGGGACGTCGTCGAGGACAACGCTCGGAGACACCCCCGGGGGGCTCTTGCGGGCCTTGCAGTGGATCGACGCCTGGCGCGCCTTCGCGGGCAAGTACCTCCCGTGCCTCGAGGAGTTTGCCCTGCTCAAGTCCCCATCGGATGCCCCGGCTGAGGCCGTGGCCGCCGAGTTGCAGGGGCTCCTCACGGCCGAGTTTGACGTCCTCGTCGAGCGGGCCCGGGGCCCCAGTGGCTCCTGTTACGCCTGGATGGCCCTTGGGGCCCTCGTCGGGGCCGCCCCGGGGGCCGCGGCGAGAACGGGCCAGCAGCTCCTCCGTCGCGAACTCCGGCAGGTCCTGGAGGAGCTCCGCGTGTTCAAGGGCGCCGCCGCGGGCCGGGAGGAGGACGCGATCTTCCTCTTGATCGCCCTGCTCCTTGCTGAAAATGCCCACGAGCTACCGGAGGACCTGGCCGTGTCGGCGGTGGCCGATGCGACCTCACTGGCGCAGAACCCGACGCTCCGCCCCCTCGTCCGCGGCCTGGCGACGCTCTGGCTCGGGCAACTCGGCCGATGCCGTGCTGGGGACCCACTCTCGATGCTCAAGAACTCGGTCGAGGCCATCATGAGCGTCTTCCTCGATGCCTTTGCGCTCAAGCCCCGTGCGACCACTTCCATCGTCGACGCCATGTTCCCCGACTCGCCGTCCGCTGGGCCCCTTGCGGCGGATACCTGGGAGGGCCTGATCTGTTCCAAGACCTCGTCGACACCAGTGACGGCCGACGATGCCGTCGTCCAGTGGGCGAGTTGCATGGCCCTCGCGACATTGGCCCCGCAGTTTGCCCAGGTC
>JAADYI010000682.1:0-13864 GCA_023338185.1 Lagenidium sp. CBS 127285
CCTGTGCTCGGCTGCTCCTCGCCGCCGGAGTGCAAGTGAATCATGCCGACGAAGATGGGAAAACGGCCCTTCACGCGGCGACCTATTGGAATCAGGAACAGATTGTGCGACTACTCCTCGATGCTGGCGCGGACATTGACGCTGCGTACAGCAGCGAGTCATTCGAGTTCCAGGAGTACTCGGCACTCAGTGTCGGCCACCTGACGATGGTGAAGATGCTGGTCAAGGGCGGAGCGGACGTGGATCACCGAACCGCCGATGGTGACACGGCACTGGAACTAGCGAGGAGGTGGGGCCGCGCGGGCGTGGTCGAATTTCTCGAGCGATTTCAGGGCGTGAGTTGACGTAGGTCGTCTGCCCTGACCGCGTCATTCATCCGCGTCCACGTCGTCGAATCAACTCGGCCCAAGTGAAGCCAGACCACAGGACAACGTCTATTCGTGACACTACGCGCGCGCGCGCCTCGCGGGCACCTTGTCGTTACTGCTAAAGTCATGCTTGGAGCACCTTGGGTCAAGTCTTGGCAGGCAGCCCATGAGTATTAATATGCCATGCCGCCAAAAAAAAAAGAAAACTGTCAAAAAATTTAGTTTCCCGCGCAAAATTGAAGCCATTGTTGGATTGCATGGAAACTCATACACTGTGATAACTAATGCTGGTACCCTTATAATTCCCTTTCACTCCAATGTCACAATACGACTGAACCTCTTGATTGGAGACACACAAATCATCAATCACCACGCGTCGTCACAAGGAACCCGCTAGTGCGGCGCGGAGCTCATGACCTCGTGCACCATCGACGCCGAGATCGACGGCCCCCCGCCGCCGCCACCCGTTTATCCGGCCGAGGCGCTCAAGCAGGCGGCTCGATGGGGCCAGGCCGAGACCGTCGACAGGATCCTCACGACCCTCGGTCATCGCATCTACGCCCGCTGCTCACGTCGCGGCCCTCCTCGAAGCGGTCGACTATGCTCACCTCGAGGTCGTCGACGTCCTGCTCCGCGCTGGGACCAAGACCAACCTCCACGGCGGGCGACTCCTCCGGACCCCGCTCATGGTCGCCGCCGACGGCGGTCACATCGACATCGCCCGGCGGCTCCTCCGGCATGGCTCAGCGCGGAACGCAATGCGAGACAAGACCACGCCCCTGCACCTCGCCGCAGAGAGCGGTCACGTGGAGATGATCGAGCTCTTGCTCGGGGCCGGGGCCTACGTGAACCGGGTGGGCCGGGGACCAACGTCCGTGCACCGAGGGGCGCGATATGGCTGGACGCCGTTGTTCAACGCCGCCCATGGGGGACACCCCGAGGCCATCACGACCCTCCTCGCGGCCGGGGCGGATGTTCATCACATGGCTTACGACGGGAGCACGGCGCTGATGCGCGCTATCACCTCGCGGGACCAGAGCCCTGCCTGCATTCGTCGGCTCTTGGCCGCCGGAGCGCGCGTGAACCACGCCAATTACTTCGGAGAGACAGCCCTGCACGCGGCCGTTCGTTGCGGGCGACCAGATCTGGTGCAATTGCTCATAGAAGCCGGAGCTGATGTCCACGCGACGTATGGCCATCGATATTCTCGCAACTACTCGGGGCCGCGCGATATGACGGCGCTGTGCCTCGCGGCGTGTATTGGCAACGTCGAGACAGTGGAGACACTCTTAGAGGGCGGAGCAAACGTCGATCACAAGACGTTTGAAGGTGAGACGGCACTGGACCTAGCGAGGAAGTATCATAACGACCCGGCGGCAACGGTTCGGTCCAGTTCGAAAGATCACATGGGCGTCATCGAGCTCCTCTCACGATTCGCCGACAAGGACTGAATACTCACTCTGTTGAATGTTGAATTGCAAGTGTTTCAACGACATGCATGATCATCGTCATTGCCCGATTAGATTGTTCTTGAAATGATGCTTTGGTCCACATATCCACGAATGTAGAGCGGCGGATCATGCCCACGACGATAACAACTCGATGTCTGTCTTCAAGGGCGCCTGCCAGTCTGCCTGGCCTCCAACAGGGTAATCACATTGCAGCAAACGGAACTCGACGTTGAGGCCACAACTAACTCGTTCGTTCAATGGTCAGTGAGGCTTGGGATCGGTGAGCTTTACGTCAAACCCACACTCCATTCAAAAACGTAAATTTTGGAGACGTAAAGCTTTACTTCCAACCCACGTTCCATTCAAAACAGTGAATTTTAGAGACATAAAGGAGCCTCGCCAACATCATTGTGGTGAAAGACCCGGATCCAAGTCGGTGCCGATGATCACGGGCTTTTCAGCCCAAGTGTTAGGGAGCATACACGTGCCAACTTGTTGATTCCCGACCACTCGGCCCACGTTGCGTTATGACGCGGTAGTTGGTGAAGAGAGGCCGTGTTGCGTGAAGAGGAGAAGGTTTGTCGAGTTCCCGTTGTTGCTGACCGTTTTGACCTGGAAAGAAGAATATGCAGACTCCTTTCAAGTCACCACATGTCACCACCAAACCTCAAGTAATTCCATGCGAAGCGTTCTCACGGTCAATCGCAGTCGGGTGCTGGAACGTGGGACCGCTGGATAAGACCAATGATTCACAAGCGCATCAGGAGTGATTTGTTGGAGTTGGATGTGGTGAACAAGATCGCTAGGGCGTGCTGATAATCGAAAGAGTCCGAGCAAACACCAACTGACCACCTCAAATCGCGTTCACTTTCATCATGAGATAGTAAGGATAACTGGTCACGTGCCTGCTGATGTGCTGCTCTCATGTTCGATAAATCACACACGAACATCATGCAACACGAGAAACATCCACACACCGCTCGCAAGCTCATGGCTGCGTGCACCGTCGGTGCTGCTATCGGCCCACCGCGCTCGTCCTCGGGCCTGGAGGACGCACTGAGGCTGGCAGCTCGATGGTCTCAAGCCGAGACCGTCAAACACATCGGCCGCCGTCTCGACGGCCCTGTTTCTCTGCCCTTTGATTGATAACCGCTCGAGAAGGTCACCACGAGGTCGTTGGGGTCCTGTTCCGCGCTGGGACCAAGAATCCTCCTCGACTCTCACCCACAAGCATTGAAAACGAATACTTTGAAGCATGTCGCTCCGATGACGGACATTCAACCAGATTCCTGTCTTCTCGTCGATCACGACCAATGGCTCTTTCCGTGCACCAAAAAAAAAAATCGATTTCATGATCCCGACCCAAACGTAACTTTTAACCACCCACCCAACTCACTTCTATATCTCATAGGCAGCGCTGACATGCAGGATTTTTGACCTTCCGAGTGATGCGCTGCCTATGAGATGTAAAACCTGTTGTGGCCTCTAATAGAGGGCTATGTCACTATGTGTCCGGATCTTGTGCGTGGTTTAGTGGTGTGGATGTGACCCTCCCATGCCCCTGCGCCGGGTTCAAGTCCGCCCAAGTGAGTGATATCCGGGTCAATTGATGTTGAGAGGGTCGGGTTTCTGTTTTCAAGGGACTCGGATTGACACGGGGTCCTTTATTGAAATTTGTAACAATCCGCTTGGGGCGTTTGTTGGTGTTGGCGCCATCTTCGTTGTTGACGGGGCTTTGCATGCTCCCCCGTAACGCTGGTACGACCTTGGTGCCTTGCCATCACCTATTTGATCGCAAAATGAGTGGCTTTGAAAAAGAGCTGAGTTGGAGTCACTGTAGGGAGGGGACCACAAGGATGACACATTTGTAATTAAGGTAAACATGGAAATACAGCAAAACCGCTCTTGATAGTAGCGCGCTGCCTACGAGATATCGCTGCTTATGAGATATAGAAGTGAGTACGTTGCGACCGACGCCGCCGCCGACGAGCGCGCGGATCCCGCGGCGGCGCGGCACGTGCCATCGGCGGCGGACGACCGCCTCCGCGAGGGGCCCCAGCACCTGGGGGCCGACGCCGCCGACGTCGCTCACTGGCGGGTGGAGGACGACGCCGACGAAGGCAGCACGCCGCCACCGCAGCAGGGGCTCCTCGGGGCCACCGAACGGGGCCACACGGAGGTCGTCCGACGGCTCCTCGCGCTCGGGGCCGACCCCAACGCCGTGTGTTACCCCGCGGACCACCCGGACGCGCCGGGCCAGAGCCCGCTGTGCCTCGCGGCGTCGCTCGGGCACACGACGATCCTCGAGCTCCTGCTCGACGCCGGGGCCAACGTCCGGCACGTGACGAGCCACCGGCACACGGCGTTGATGCTCGCCAAGGACGCCGACGCGGTCGCGCTGCTCCTCGGGGCCGGGAGCGACCCGGAGCACACCGAGATCAACGAATCCACGGCCTTGACCTTTGCGGCGATGAACGGGCACGGGGAGATCGTCGACGTGCTCCTCGAGCACGGGGCCCACGTCCTCCACGAGGATCGGAGTCGCTGGACCCCATTGATGATGGCCGCGAGCAACGGCCATGGGGAGATCGTCGCGAGGCTCCTCGCCTACGGGGGGATGCCCGACGGGGCCGTGGGCGGGCGATGCCTCCTCCTCGCCATCGACGAGGAGGATCTCGGGATCGTCCAGTGGCTCCTCGACCATGGGGTCCACGTGGACTACGCGCGCCCCCGGGACCAGTGCACGGCCCTCCTCTGGGCCGCCCAGGCGGGATGTGATGACATCGTCCGGGTGCTCCTCGCGGCCGGGGCCGACGTGCACCACCAACTCGACACGGGCTGCACGGCGCTCACGTGGGCCGCGGACTCGGGGCACCTGGACGTCGTCGAGACGCTCGTGGCGGCCGGCGCAGATCTCGATCACCGGGAGTTTAGGGGCCGCACGGCGCTGCACAATGCGGCGATGGAAGGCCATCTCGAGGTGATTCGCCGACTTCTCGAGGCCGGCGCGGACCCGCGCGTCACGGACGACGACGGCTTCACCCCGCGCGAGCTCGCAGAGGCGGAGGGGCAAGTGGAGGCCACGCTTGCATTCGATACGTCCTTCCTCGAGGAAAAATAGAGAAACGCGCGGATCAAGACGATGACCATGGCGACCGACATGATGGAGGGCACCATTTGACCTCGATTGAATACCGAGGAATGGACGCGGAAGGACCAAAAACAAAAAACATTCTAGGGGGTCGTGACGATCCGCAGTCATGTGCGTTCATGCCGACACAGGAAGACAGTCGAAGATGCGAGAAGCGAGTCCCATACTGCCATTTGGACGATCGAGCACAAATCGTTCGAAGCGCATGGGATCCATGATCACTCAAACGTCACGTCAAGATCCGAGGGTCCGACCGACACTTGCGAGACGACAACGATGATCACAGACAAGCAGGTCCGCGAGCTCCTGTTGTGCCTCCGGGGGCTCGGGCAGCGGCCGCTACCGCCGTTCGTGGTCGTCGGGGAGCACGATGCGATGCCCCTGGGGGAGTTTCGGGTGATCCACGAGCCCGAGGTGCCTGGGGGGCTCGTCCCCGCCGCGCGTGACGTCTGGGTCGGGCTCGTGCCATTTGGGGACCTCCGGTCGAGCCCTGGGTCGCAGGCGGCATCCGTGGACCGCGGGGACGTCCGGGGCTTCCTCCAGCGGCGGGCCCAGGTCCTCGAGGTCCTCGTGCGCCTCGCCCGGGCCCCGGAGACCCGCTGGCAGGACACACCCCGGACTGGCGCAACCTCGGTGTGACCTGGACCATGGGCGACATTGGCTTCTGGCCCTCGGTCCTCGGCTTGCACCAGGGCACGTACTGCTGCCGGAACCTCAGCAATGGGCTCCTCGGACTTAGCCGCGGGCCCCCGCGGTTCATGCTCCGCGTCTCGTGGCCGTTCCCGGACAATTCGATGGACCTCCTTGATCACCTCCTCTCGGGGTTCGACCCCGCGTACGCGATCACCGATGACGACGCCGCGCTGCCCCCGTGGGTCCAGCGGCTCCTTGGCCCCCGACCGTACTGGGAGCACACGGTGATCGAGCTCGCGCTGTCGTTCGAGGCCGGGCGGATCACGACCTCGGCGATGCTCCAGCTCATCGATGTCCTCGCGGCCTTTGCGACGGTCCAGCGCCGACGTGGGAGTCGCGAGGACGGGGATGGCATCGAGTACCGGGTCGTCATGCTCCAGGTGCGAATGCTCTGCGGGGTCAGCGGGAGCGCCATCGAGCAACTGGAAGGCCTCATCCGCTCGCGGTGCCTCCACATCCGAGATCTCGACATTTCCAGCGATGCCTTGATGATCACGGAGCCGGTGGCCCTGCAGACCTTCGCGGGCCAGTTTGTCACGTCCCCGACGGTCCTCCGCTCTGACGAGGACGATTTAGGCCCCAAGACGAGCGACGACGACAAGGACGAGCCGTCACTTCCGCTCACGGTCCGGAGACTTGGGGTAGCCGCTGCCGCCAATACACCGCAGATCCTCTCTTCCATGCGCTACAGTGATGCCATCGAAGAACTCGATCTCACGTGTGGCTACTCCGAGGACATTGCCCGGTGGCTCGCGTTTGCACTGTTCCACGTCGACTCGGACGCCCGGGTGACGACGCTCCGACTGCGGTCGAGGAGTCTCAGGGAAGGTGGCAACGGGCCGCGCTTGACCCCGGCGTGGCTGACGGTGTTCAAGCAAACGCTCGCACGCGTCGCCCCTGGACAAGGCCTCGCCAAGCATCGCCAAATGGCGGCCTCCAAGAAAGCAACTACTGCTTCTGCAGAGGACGTGCCTCTTTCTCTGAATCACCGTCTCTTCGTCACGGTCAAGCCCGGCGCCAAGTTCAAGGGTGCGCCAAGCAATCGAGGGCCCGTCGTGTTCGTGTCCGGGTCGGATGCGATCACTCACTTCGAGGTCGTTCATCGTCTCTCCAGCGGCTGGAAGGCGCTGGTGATACCGGGTGCAGGCGTTGCATGGATTCACTCCAAGATGATCACAGGGGAGCATGCCGTCCCCACCTGCCTGGACACGTCTGCCGCACCGCAGACAAATGGGCGGTTGCGATCCTTCACGTGGTGCCAGGATTGGCAAGTAGAAGACGTCGACCTGTTTGCGACGCACGCGGACACCATCGTTGAGCTGCTATCAATCATCGGCTCGTCCCTTGAGACCCTTCAAATGCCTCATTGCTTACTCCAGAACCGGCATTTCGAGTCGATCCTCCGATACTGCCCGAATCTGAAGCACCTTAACGTCGCTGGAAACCTGATCTCGGATGTGTCGCCCCTAGTCCAGGCGTATCATGAGCACCGATGCAGCATTGAGACGTTGAGCATCGAGCAGGATCACATTCAAGACACTCCGTCGACAAATCTTGTGGGCGAACAGATTGCCGATATACTTCAACGACATCCGTTGGCCTTGCGACAACTGGGAATGAGCGTTTTCCAATTTGAGACCACCGAAGATCGACGAGAGTATGACATCAAGCTTGTTGACGCCGTCGATGCAGCCCCACGGCTCGAGTACACGCATCTGTACATGTACGAAACCAATCCGGATATGGCTTTCTTAAACCGACAATCAGTGTTGATGATGCCAATTCGAATGCCAATCCGCGCAGAACTGGCATTCCTCAGTGTCATTCGAGCCGAGTCTACTAGTGCCCGAAAGTTGTCCGCCTTGAGTCAGCTCGATGCTGATGTTTTAAGCAATATTTTCCGTTATGCTCAACCGCTTGGGTGCAAGGAAGTCCAGACAACTCTTGCACTTGATTACGACGACCCATTCGACGAGATAACCATTTTTTGATGATGTTCTTGCCAGGATCTGAAGTGTTTTAAAGTGCACTTCCTCCAGCACAAAGTATCGATGGCGTGGTTGAAGCAAGCGGTGCCATCTTCCACCACGCACAAACGATCCAGTTCATCTCAGACAAAGTTTTTATACGTCTCGTCGAATCATCCGAGAAATATGCTACGCTTTGAACTTCCACGTAGATTTGATAAATATCCGTTGGAATGGACGAGTGTTACGAGCCAACGATCGTCGTCGTCACAGGATACATGACCGATTCCAGGCGTCGGCTTACCAAACAAAAAATATCCTATCAAGAGCGATCGTATCCTATGACGAGTCCAGGTTCGTATGTCTGGGATTTACATTAAAATGATCACGCGAACTTCTGCTTACTCGTATTTGTCTGTCCAGGATGGTTGTGGTCAAGCCTTGTGGGTGAATTGGGAGAGAGCCTCGACGATTTCCACGTAATCACTCGGTCGTTGCCAAGCCTGTACGTGGGGTTTCGACCCGTGTTTTCTCGCCAAGTCCAGTGCCGTCTCGCCTTGTTCGGTGCGGTGATCGACGTCTACTACGCACTCCAATAGCATCTCCACGATCTCGATACCACCAAGCCATGCTGCGAGACAGAGGGACGAGTAGTCATGAGGGGTCGAGTTGTTGAGAATCCAACGACAGAAAAACCCGCGAACATCGGCACCGGCTTGGATGAGAAGCCTCACGATATCTTGCCGCCTCCATATGATTGCCCTGTGTAGTGCCGTCATGCCTAAGGTGTTGGCGTGGTTCACTTGCGCTCCGGCGGCTAAGAGCTGGCGGATGCAGGCAACGCACTGGTCATTCCCGGCGATAGCACGAATCAGCGATGTGCTGCCGTCGTCAGCGACATGATGAACGTTCGCCCCGGCCGCGAGGAGGATCGTGATAGCCTCGGGATGACCCCCGTTGGCAGCGCTGAATAACGGCGTCCAGCCATATCGCGCCTCTCGCTCCACGCGCGATGGTCCCCGGCCCACTCGATCGACGTAGGCCCCGGCCTCGAGCAAGAGCTCGATCATCTCGACGTGGCCCATCTCTGCAGCGACGTGCAGGGGCGTGAGGTGATCTCGCCTGGCATTCCGCGCCGAGCCGTTCCGCAGCAGCCGTCGGGCGACCTCGATATGTCCATACTCCGCGGCGAGCATGAGCGGGGTCGACGGGAAGCCGAGATTGGTCTTGGTCCCAGCGCGGAGCAGCACCTCGACGACCTCGAGGTGACCTTCCCTGGCGGCACTCGTCAGGGCACAGACCTGCGGAACGGGGCCGCGAAGGCGGTGGCCATAGTCCGTGAGGATCCTGGCGACGGTCTCGGCCTGGCCCCATGCAGCCGCCCGCAGCAGTGCCTCCTCCACCTCCGCGGACGAGGGCGGTGAGCCTATCGCAGCACCGACGGCGCACGCGGCCATGAGCTTGCGGTCGGTCCGTGCGTTCGGAGCTTCTGCTGGTGTTGGAATGTGCTGCATGTCGGGGTGTTTTCGATTCTGAAAAAAAAAATCAGTCTGGCATGTCACCAACGTCGATTTTTGGAGACCGCACTAATAATGAAAGTGTATGCGATTCAAGGGGACGCGTGTTCTGTGAGGTATCAGACAAGGTGATTATTAGTTGTGCGAGGGTAATTGATGTGACAGGTCTGACGTAGGTGATCCCGTGACTTGACCTGTGCGTGTTGCAGGATGACTCATCGTGCGACATGGTCGAATGCCATTCATTCGGCAAATGGGTCCACCACCAGTCGCCAGACCCTTGCACTGCAGTCCATCGAGACGCTCCTCTTTGTAAAACGTTTGCGCACGATCTAATAACGTTGACGGGGTACGCGATGCCGACGTCTTCCCCCTTTTAGCATCGTCAGGGTCCAGTACCAAAACTCGGAAATCGGTCGAGAGCGTGTGACGGGCGTCGTGGGAGCATGGAGACTGAAGAAGGCTTTGCGTACCGTCGAGGACCTTGTGAAGTCTGGAAGCATGAGTAATCGTTGTTTTGGCTCAGAGATTGTAACCAGTGTGGTGCTTGTCCGTGAATTGTGAGATACAGTAGGCTCGATCATGGTCACATGTTCCTCCGGATGGGTCGCGCCGGCCGCGACGAGCGTCGCGAATGCCTCTAGATGCTTCCAGTAGCCTGCGAAGACGAGTGGTGTCCCGACCTTAGCACCAACTCGCTCCAACTTGGATCCAACTCGAGCGACAGCTCAATCTGCTCGTACGTGGCGGCGAGATAGAGAGGCGTGATCTTGTCTCGCATCGCAATTCGCGCCGAGCCGAGCCCCTCCGCACCACCCGCCCAGCGATCTCGATACGTCCACAGGCTGCGGCAAGCATGAGCGGGGTCTGTTTTTGCCCCCGCCTTGGAGACTGGTCTTGGCCCCCGCGCGGAGTAGCACGTCGACGACCTCGAGATGGTCGTCGGAGACCGTTTCGATAAGGGCAGCGCTCACGTGACCTGGGCCGTGAAGGCGATGACCACAGTTTTTGAGGATGCTGGCGACGGTCTCCGCCAGACCCAGGCGTGCCGCTTGTTTGACGTGGGCATGTCCGATTCCAGAGTGCGACTCTGGTGTGACAACACCAACGAACTAATGTCAAGTGTTGATGCCATTCATTCACAACAAATACACTCAGGCAAGACGAACATGTGAACTCGTCCCGCATTCCCAGGTCAACGGGTTTCAGAGCGCTTGGAGTTGGACAGATGGCACGAACCACGACAAATCCTTGTCCTGGAGTATCTCCACCACCCGAGGCACGAGGCCCCATGTGAACTGGAAAATTGTGCTCAGCACGCCGGCATCAAATTGGCGAAGGGCTGAATTTGCGGTGGGTTGTTGCACAACACTAATCATTGCCAGTTTTGCACGGAGTGGCAAGCGTATCCACGCCGGAGACCAGCCGAGCGGTTTGCCGAATACTTGGTGAAAACCATCTCCAGTCGAGTAGAACCGAGCGTGGATTCGCACGTACTCCAGTGTTGGTGACTGCTCAATCGCATCGGAGATTTGCTGGAGCTCGTCAACACTGTAGGAACAGGCCCGGAAGGTTACGATCCGGAGTCCCGTTGGGCGGTAAGAAAGCATTTCTGTGATCTGAAGCGCAATTTGGTTGGATTCGGATGTGCCAATGCAGCGAGAAACGTGAGTACACAAGGTTGTGAGCTTGGAAAGTCGATCCTCTTTCCAGGCAGTCACAAGTGGCGTAATATCCTTGAGCAAGTTGTCACTAATGTTGAGTTCCTTCAGATTTGGACAGTTCTCGACGATCGCTTCCAAGTCCGCCGTTTCCAAACCCGATCGGCTGATGTGGAGAACCTCGAGGATATTGCCCAGAAGGGGAATCAGCCCCACGATGGAGTACTTGGAGGCGCCGGTGTGTGGAAGCCATGTGAGGGAGCGAAGTCTCTGATTTGTTTGCACTGGTTCTTCAGTGGCAACCGTGTGTGCAATCGAGGTTTCACTGACGACAGCCGTGGACATGACCCAGCCAGCCCCAGCACCGGGCACCACGATGGCGAACCATTTCTCCAGGCGGCGAATGACCTCAAAGCGCTCGGGGCCACGATTGGTCACAGTGTACAGGATTTGACCCCGTGAGGCCGGTTCAATCTTAATCTTGGTCTTTGCCTTGATATCGACAAAAACTCGTTGATCGCGTGGCATCGGGACCTCGTGATAGGCTGGATTCGGGGACTTCTTGGTGGCAGGCGGCTCGAATGGGGCCAATGCAGAGTCGCGAGGTGACATACCCAGTGTGTCTTTGAATGCCCCAATCACCTGGTCGGCGAGTTCCTGTGGTGTCAGTTCGTCATCTTTGAGACCTCGACCCGCGCACAGATGAAGCGTTTGAACCTGAGAGGCGCTGCCCGAATGAAACAAACTCCACGCTAACCACCGAGCACAGGCTGGCGTGAAAGACGCCACGAGTTGGAGTTCTGCGAGCGTGTTGTTATACCGTAGCGCAGATGCAACACGCGGAATCATCGCGCCAGAGCCCACCGAGAGACTGCGCAAGGATGTAGGTGCTGGTTCCTCCTCGGCGTCCCCGTCGCCGCTGTCGTCCGTAGGGATGGTCAATTCCGGAGTATCCACGGAGAGCGAGCCAAAGAGCATCTCCAGAGCGCCCGCTTCGACGTCATGGAGAGTCCCAAGATCCATGTGCCGAATGTGCAATTCCTCAGATCTTGTAAAATCGGCGAGAATCTCCACAGCGCTGCTGGCGATCTTGCACGACGGCGTGAACTTCAAGTACACCACGCGATACTCGAGGCCCTCCTCCTTGGCACGCTTGGCCTGGACCTTTCCAAAATCGACGAGGACATCGAGGAGGTTGAGGACGTGCGAAGTTGTGATGCTCCCACTCTGAAAGGCGAGTCCCAGCTCCACCGTGAAGCGATCACCGCTGTGACGTACGTCCTCGCGGATCTCCTCCGGGATTGCGGAGAGATCGAGCTCACGGCGGCTGCTCACTGCCGAGAGGAGGTACCCCAGCAGCTCGGGGAAATTGGTCGGATTCTCGTATGTGAGGAACGAGACGAGGAACCGCGGGGGCCCCCGCTGGAGGGCCACGGAGCCGCAGCCGTGGAACCCACGGCTGTCGTCGCCAGTCAGTGAGATGATCAACTCGGGCCAGAAGCCCGCGCGCTTGGTGAGGCATCCCATCGCCCGCCGCGGGGCCCCGTCGCTTGAGTCTGCGTTGGCTGCCGACCACGCGGGCCCATGGTCGAGCCAGCGAAAGCGCCGGGACGCCGCGAGGCGGACGAGGAGCTCGATCACGCCCATGCGCCGCCGGAGAAAACCCCGTATGTCGCCCCCGGCGGTCTCGACTTGCTCCCCGTGGCTCGTGGCGAGGTCATTGAATGGGGCAAAGCCCAGCCACGGGGTCCCCGGCATGGCGGCCCCGGGGGTGAGCGTCGACATGCAGAGCTTGAAGGGTCGCCGCGTCAGGGGCTCGTTGAAGTGCGGGCGGGCAAACGGCGGCAGCGGGGCCACGACCTCGAGGTACTCGCCGACGGCTGCGAGGGCCCGCGCGGTGGCCTCGGCGTCGACGTCGGCGTCCGTCGTGACGACGCGCGCGGGGGCACTGGCCACGTCGGCGTCGCTCGTCATCATGCGGCTCGCAGTCGATCTTGTGATCTTTTCGGTCGGACGATTCCAGTGGATTGGCTGAAATGCTGACATCGATGGGCCAATCGAAATGACGCATGGTGGCAATGGTGCTTCGTACAGTACTCGCACCAGAAGATCTTTTTTGCCCAAGGTGATGGCCACCACCAACGACGATCGAGGCACCGCCGACACGACCGCGGGGGCTGCGGGGACCTGGCTCCGCGTGGCGATAAGACGCTACGTCCGGGAGGTCGCGGCGCTGCCCCGCTGCACGCGGACGCTCTTTGGCCAGCGGCCGGACGATCCCGAGTGCGCCGAGTTCCACGTGGTCGTGGCCCCCGAGATCCCCGGGGCCGTGACGCCCCCGCCCACGAGCGCGTGGCTCGCGTTCTTCCCCTTTCACGACCTCGCCGTCCACCGTAGCGAGCAGCTCGCGATCGCCGCCCCGGGGGATGTACCAACGCTCCTCCGACGGCGGATCAGCGCCATCGAGCTCCTTGTGCGCCTGGCGGCGACGAGTCGATGGCGATGGGCCGAGAACGCCCGCCTCTGGACAAACGACGCGGCCTCGACGATGAGTCACTGCCTTGGACCCTCGGGGTTCTGGCCCGCGGTGGTCCGCGACATTGCCCATGGAAACAACACCGCGCCAATCTTCTCCCGTGTCCTGGTCGCAATGCGAGATGCTCCCGCGCCGAGGTTCATGATCAAGATCGCAACGTCGAGCCTGCCGGATAACTTTGTCGAGCTCTTGAATCAGATGCTGCAAGCACTGAGTGACGGTTCGCGGGTCTTTGAGGGCTTGGAGATGCCCGAGGAAATCCAGTCCGCCCTTGCGAACGAGCAACCAAGTCTGTCAAAAAGGTTGACGGTCGAATTAGCCCTGTCGATCGACACTGGGCGAATTGGGGCTTCGCAAATGTACGATCTTATGGACGTGCTTGAAAACTTTAGCGACGCGCAGCGTGCACGGGCGGCGGTGGATCGAATCGAGTATCGCCTGGTGATGATACGGTTTCATCGCACAAGTTCGATTGCTGGGAGCGCACTTGAAGCATTGGAGGAGATGACTCGATCGGATA
>JAADYI010000683.1:0-13862 GCA_023338185.1 Lagenidium sp. CBS 127285
CGGGGGCGCGTCGACGACTGCAAGTGACGGGGCCGCTGTGGCATTGGCACTGGCGTTGGCGTTGGCGTTGGCAGCAGCCGCAGTGCCGCCGCCTTTTGCCGCGGACGGAGGCGGCCGCTTTTGGCTGCTCATCGTCGCCGCCGTGGGCTTCTGTCCGATGCTGCCACCAATTGCAAAGAGTATCTCGCGGCTTTTCGCGCGCGCAACTTGTGCAATTGAATATCATGCCATCATCTGTTACCATTGATATGGCTACACCCTCTGGCATTTTATCTTACTTGGAAGCCGGCGTTTTCGCGGCGCCACTCGTGATCGTGGGCCACTGGTTGTAGAGCACCGTGAGCGCCGAGACGCAGCCGACGGGGCCGATGATGCCGTCGTGGAGCTTCGTCCCCCAGATCCGCTCCGGGAGCCGCACGCCGCTCGTGTTGGACGACACCACGAGGTCGCACGTGACCTGGGTCGCAACATGGCTGGTGTCAGTGGTGGCCAGCGACAACGACAACACGCAACCGAGGTCGATCGGTACCTTGACGACCGCCAAAAACTTCTTGAAGCGGTTCTCACGCAGCGTCTCGAGCTGCGCGCGGAGCGACTGAATGCGCGTGGGGTCCTGCTCAGAACGAGCCCACGCATACGCCAGTCATCACGTGGCATTGATGATCCCACGCGGGCCCTTCTCCAATGCAATGATCGTGCAGCGCACCTCCTCGGTCTTGAGCACGTCGAGAATGCACTGCTCTTTGTCCACGTCCTACAACAACGACGCGCTTCTGTCAGCTGCAACAAACGCCCGCACCAGTCTGTCCGCCCGCCACGAGCACACACACCGAGTTGAGGTTGCTCATGGCCAGGATGAAGCCCGCGACGTTGGCGCAAAACCACAACACGCCGCCGCGCTTGGCGGCCTCGTTCGCGTCCAGATTGAGAAACTTGGCCTTGCTCAGGAAGACCATGTTGTCGTAGACAAAGAAACCGACCTATACGAGAGAGCGTGAGACGCATCGTCCGGGGATACAACCGTTTGTAGAAGACAAGACAAAAAAGCACCATTCCCCAGCTCTGGAGGAGTTGCAGGTACTTGTGGAACGGTGACAGCGTCTGTAGGTAGTGTGGAGAAAAGCCTTCAGCCTCGCCGTCGCCATCGCCATCGCCATCGCCATCATCGCCCACTGCTGTTACCTTGTCACCGAGGATCTGCTGGGCCTTTTTGTAGAACGTGATGCTCTTGCCGAGGCGAAAGGCCTTGCGAGACTGCTGCGTGACCTTGAAGAGCTCCCCAAAGCGCCGCCCGAGGTCGCTCTTGGGGTCCAGGGCGAGCAGGTAGAAAGCCAGCGCGCGGCTTCCATACTGCAGGAGCTTGTTGATCTTGTCCCGGCCCTCGAGGCAGAACGCGACCTGGATCGCGGCGTCCAGGGACAGCAGCGGAGCCTTGCGCGCGGTCATCTTGGGCGTTGAGAATGTGGCGTTGGGCGTCGGGCCGTCGCGTCGGAATCCGCAGATGACGACGTGCGCGATGTCAGTCGACCGTGATGGTTTGATGTGATCCGTTGCCGAGTGCGACTCGACGCGTGTACTGTTCAAGGCCTTAATAGTGGACTCAATGGTGTGTGACGACGGGGTGTCACACAGATCCAGTGGCACGTTTGAATCAGAATCATCAGCGACGAGCATCAACATGGGCGTCATCGGTTCTGATGATGATCACGAGGCCGTCGCCCAGCGCCCCGCGGGCCCCGCGCCGGTCTCTGGCGGCGGTGGCAGCGATGGCATCGATGCCTCGACGCGATGGAGTCGCGTCAGATGCTCGCGCCGAATGAGTTTCATCCTAAGTGCGAGTTTCCGTGAGCAAGAGTACAATCACAACCAAACGAATCGTCCCTACCGATGCATAAGCGACTCGACCTCGGCCTGGGCGTCCACGCGCGCCGACTCCTCCTGCCGCGCGCGCTTCTGAAGCGACTGCAGCTCCCTAGAGGTTGCGGGTACACAAAACGGGGTCGGCAAGTGCCACGCGGTACTACGCGACTCCCTACGCACCGGTAGGCGATGGCCAGGGCCTCGTCCTTGGACTCGCGGATCGCTCGCTCCTCTGCGTGTGCCGCGTGCGCGTTTAAGTTTTATGTCGAAGAAATGCCGTCGTACGACCCACACCCACCCTGAAGCTCCATCCGCAGCTGCTGGATCTCGTCCTGCATGGTCTTGCTCGATGTCTTGAGCTCCTAGAAAGGGATGGTTGAATACAAACGCGGGCCGTCGAGGTACGAGCTGGCACGCACATCCCGCGATTCACTGGCCCGCAGCGTCGCCGCCTCGGCCTTCTCACGTGCACTGCTCTCGACCTCGAGCTCGGACCGCAGGCGGTGGACGCTCTGGCGGAGTTGCCGCAATTCGAGGTCCATGTCTCGGAACTCCTGGGCCCTTTGACGCTCACGCGCCAGTCTCTCCTCCTGCGATCGTCAGAGAACGATAGAGACAAGATCAGTGCCGCGGTGGGCACCCGGATACTAAGTCTGAGCCACGGACCTCGGCGAGTCTCCAATCGTCCCGCTCCCGCCGACTCAGCTCCTGCAGCGCATCGCGCTCCTGCATCGCCGACTGGCGAGCGATGGCCTCCACCTGCAAATCGTCAATCTCGAAGCAGAGGCCACGAACCATCTAAAGAGCGTGCACACCTGCACCTGACCGTCAAGCGTCAGGATCTGGTTCTTGGCGTCCTCGAGGGCGATTTGCATCGCCTCCAAACTGCAGGCAAGTTCGATCAGCATGCTCCCTTTCGATCCATTTTGACGTCTTCGCGCACTCGCGGGTCTTGTCTTGCACCTCCCAGTGCAGCGCCTTGTTCTCGCGGCGCTCTGTCTGCAGTTGCTGCTCCATTCGCTCGGCCTCCAGTACGCGGACGTCCTACGATAACAACGTTTGAGCGACGGCCCGCCTGGGAGTCGCTCACTCCGCACCAGCAAGTTTCGACAGTCTTGGAGCTGTCGCATCGCGTGAACAGTCATGGACACGCTAACCAAAAGAGACCCTCCCAGACTAGGAAAACGTGCGTACCTCGGCTGAGAGGCGGCCGTTGGCTTGCACGAGTTGATCGTTCTCTTCATTCAGCTTGTTGATCTGCTCACTTTGCTCGTCGACGCTTCGAGTCAGTTGCTGCGCGAGTACCTGGTGCTGCGAGCGGGCAGTCTCGGTTTCGACGAGTCGCTCTTCGGTCGCTTGGAGCGTCGCCACGAGGGCCTTATACTCGTCGTCGAGCAACCCGAGTCGCCGCTCACAGTCCTTTCGAACATTCTCCATTTCGGCCAGTGCACTTTGTTTTTGCTGCAGAGCCTCAGTGAGCTCCCTGATTGTGGACTTGTCGGCGGTGGTTGCGGCCTCGGTTGACTCGGCGGAAACTTGCTGCGCCTCCCGAAGCTAGCGAATAGACAACGCAAACAGCATGTGAGTTCCAAAGGGAGTCGAGGCCATGAGCCCAATAGGACAGCTACCAACTACTGCCGACCTCGTAGGCGTACGCCGCGACGTCCCCTAGGAGGCGAAAGAGCTCGGCCTTGGAGGTCTCGAGCAGATACTCCTTGACGTCGCCATAGTGCCGGCGCTGGAGGACCTGCCGAATGACCAGAGGCATGCTGCTGTGGGCTACCATCGCCGCTCCATCCGTTGACTTTGTCGCCGATGTCGACCGGGTCCGGGGCTTGGTATCCGGTGAGTTGGTTGTCGTTTTGCCATTTTGGGGGGATATGCGCTGGCCGTCGGGTGCCACCGCTGTCGTCACCGTTGCCGTCGCGGAGGACCGGGACGCGCTCGTCCCGCGTCGGGACTTCGACTTGGGCGCGCGCGGGGGGCCCGTGTCCGCATGTTCATCGCGGATCAACTGCCGCCGCCGCGCGAGCACCGCGCGGTCCATTACCAGTTCAGAGTTCGTGTCTCTTGGGGGATCATCTCCACCAGCCCCAGGACCCACTCGGTGTTCCAGATCGTTCTTGGCGCGGTCTTGAATGTGGATCGCCCCATATCAACGGTTCAGCAAAAACCTGGGACACGTGAGTCATCACAAATTCGCCATAGGCCCGGCGTCACTGCTTTTCAGCCAATCATAATCCTCCATAGGATCGAAAACTTGCGACGAGGGGCTGGTGGTTAGCTGTGGCGATGAGTCGTCGTCCAATCAACACCCAGTGGGATGCGTCAGAGCCCTTCGAATGTACTGAGAGCCGGCCGTTTGGTCCGACCACAGCAGCAATGCACTGCAGGAGCAGATGATCAAAGTCCCCTGCTGACCACGAGCGCAATCCCCACGTTGTTGGATAACTCGGTGAAAAACGCAGTGTCAGTCACTCGCTCGCTCGCTCGGTCACTCGCTCGTCCGACACTCACTCGCCAAAAATCCCATCGCCGACGTCGACTTCTGTGTCATCGTTGTTGTTCGTGACTTTCTCATGGCCCTGCCGAGTCCCCTCGCGTCGTCGTCGATCTCGGGCCACCTCCGCTCGCTCAGCAACTACAGCGGTGGCGCGGGCGATGGCGACCGTCGTAGCAGCGACCTCGCCTTTGCCCGCCTCGAGACCCCCGGGCTTGTGCCCGAGGTCCCCGAGCTCCAGGATGCGGCCGCCCTCGCGACCTCGCCCTACGCGCTCCCCGTCGACCGCGCGCAGTTCGACCGCGCGACCGAGATCCAGCCCCTGAGCCTCCTCCGCCCGCACATGCGCATCTTCCACATCAGCTGGATCACGGCCATCCCGGGCTTCCTGGGCTGGTACGCCATCCCCCCGCTCATGCCCGTGCTCAAGGACCAGCTCGGCCTGAGCAAGGGGGACATCCTCAACTCGGACATCGCCAGCACGGCCAGCACCATCCTCTCGCGCGTCGCCCTCGGGCCCCTCCTCGAGATGTACGGGCCCCAGCACGTGCACGCCTGGACACTCTGGCTCGGGGCCATCCCCGTCGCGCTCGCGGCCTTTGTCCAGTCGGCCGCGGGGCTCATCGTCGTGCGCTTCTTCATCGGCCTCGTCGGCTGCATCTTCGTCTCGAACCAGTTCTGGACGACCATCACCTTCGCCAAGAACGTCGTCGGCACGGGCAACGCCATCGCCGGGGGCCTCGGGCTCTCGGGCATCGGCTACGCGTTCCTCATCCTGCCCTACTTGAACGAGGCCCTGCGCCACGGGCTCTCGGACGACCTCGCCTGGCGGGTCGCCATCGCCCTCCCGGCGGTCGTCATGGCCGTCATGGGCTTTGTCGCCCTCCACCGGGCGGACGGCTGCCCCCTGGGCAAGTTTTACCTCCAGCGCCGGGCCCAGAACGAGCTCAATGGGCTCCCGCACAACGACCACCCGCGGCTTATGGACGTGCTCCCGGACTTTGCCCGGACCTTCCGGGTCGTCCTTGGGGATCCCAACACGTACGTGCTCATGCTCCACTACGGGGTCTCGTTCGGGGCCGAGCTCCAGCTCAACAACATGGGCGCGCTCTACTTTTACGAAGAGTTTCGCCGCCCCGAGTGCCCCAACACTGACGACGAGAGCTGCCACGTGCTCTCCAAGTCCCACGCGGCCACGCTCGCGGCCACCTTTGGGCTCATGAACATGTTCGCCCGGGCCCTCGGGGGGCTGGCCTCGGACTTTGCCAACCGCCGCCTGGGCATGCGCGGGCGCCTCGCCGTCCACGCGGCGCTGCTGTGCCTCCTCGGGGCCATGGTCCTGACCCTCAGCCGGATGACCCGCCTCGGCCCGAGCATCGCCGTCTACATCGCCGTCGCCATCGCCGCGCAGGCCGCCGGGGGCTCGGGCTTTGGGATCGTCCCGTACGTCAACGAGGCGTACACGGGGACCGTCACGGGGCTCGTCGGGGCCGGGGGCAACATGGGCGGCGTCCTCTTCGGGATCATCTTCCGCTGCACGGCCTCGCGGGCCGATGGGCTCCGGTACATGGGCATCATCATCCTCGTCAGCGCGCTCTTCACCGCCGCCCTCCGCTTTGGCCACGACAAGTCCACGCGGAGGTGACGGCGAGGTTCGAGCGTGGGATAGGAAAGCAGCGAGCCAGTAAATGAAATCACCGGTTGTGTCAGTGTCCCGTGCGTCCGTCCGTCGAGTCTCATCGCGCACTCGCCCGCGTGCGTGGGATCGCGCGCAGGCGTCGAGTCCGAGTCGCGATTATTTGGTCGACGCGGTGTCGGCCAAGAATGGCATCCGAACAACGTGCTCGTCGACTCGCTCGACACAAGCCGCGAGGCGCGACCACGGGCCAAGCCACCACCAAATGGCCGGGGAGCTGGGCGCCAATGCCGTGGCGCCGCTCCCATCGCCGCCTATGTCACCGGCCACGAACGACGGAGATGCCGGCGAGTTCTTCTCCGTCGGCAAGCTCCTCGGGGGAGACCCCACGGCGCCCGTCGTCTTGGCCCCCGAGCGCGAGGAAAGCGCGAGTTACATCCCCGTGGCGCTGGCCCGGGCCCATCTCGCCAGGGTCGTGGCCGACATGCACGCGATGAAGGAGGAGCAGGTGCGCAAGATGAGCGCCATCGTCGACCGGTACCAGGCCATCGAGCGCGAGACCAAGGCCTACTACGAGGACCACATCGTCGACCTCCGGCGACAGGCCAAGCTCAAGTTCCAGGCCGAGCGGGGCCGGTACGAGAGCCTCGAGGCCGAGGCCCGAGCCCAGGCCGAGCGCGCCCGAGCTGAGATGGCGGCTCTCGAGGACAAGCGCCGAGAAGACCACGCGGCCCATGAGCACGAACGGCGGCGGTGGCTCGAGCAACTCGAGGTCACGCTCCTGGGGAACGAGGAGCACCTTGCGCGGCTCCACGACCGGCTGCAGGGGGAGCTCCAGCGCGTGGCCGCGGCCGGGGCCCGGGCCCTCGACGGCGCCCAGCGCCGGGCCCACGACCAGGTGCTCATGTGCTGGGAGGACGCCCGCGCCGAGGCCGCTCGGGTCGCGCACACGGTGCACAGCGTCCAGCGGCAGTTCCGCGACCGCGAGCGCCAGTACCAGGACCAGATTGCGGCCCTCGAACGGGACTATGCCGTCGAGCTCGAGGCCCATCGCTGCGTGCAGGCGCTCGTGAATCGGATCGTCGACATGGACCACCAGGTGACCAAGCGGCGGCGGTCCAAGGAGCTCAAGATCGAGATCACCCGGCTCCAGGGGGAGGTCTCGGCCTCGGTCGACCGCGAGGAGGAGCTCAGTCGACGACTCGAGCGGCTCCGGGCGCAATACGAGCGCATGGAGAAGCTCGCGATTCGCCACACGATGGAGATGATGATCCGAACAATCGAGCTCGCCCCCGAGGAGACAGCGCCGGCGTTGGCGGTGGCGGTGACGGGCACGACGACCACGACCACGACCACGACCTCGTCGCCCCCACTGCGGCCGGCGGCGCCGCTTGCTGCCAGTGCTGCTGTACAGACCGACCCTGGGGCCGAAGGTCACCATCCCAGGACGGCGCGATCGTCGCCGACTGTATGCGACGCCAACGTCGGGACGGAGCCGACTCAGCCAGGGGATGATCATGGGCTCTCGACCACAGGTGCACCGCCGACGCTGCCGCTCGCGAGCGCCCCACAGCTCCAGTACGAGGCCGACGCCGAGCGCTTCCGGGAGCGAAACGCCGAACTCGTGCGCTCCAAGGCGGCCGTAAGGGTGCTCAAGAGCGAGTTCCAGGACTGCGTCGAGCGCAAGAACGCCGCCAAGGCCACGATCAAGGCCTGGCTCGCCGAGTTCCAGGCCGTGCACGCCCGGGACCCGACGATCGAGGAGAAGGCCCAGGTCAAGGAGATGTACCTGGCCTTCAAGGAGTGCGAGGAGGCGTGCAACGCGGCCAAGGAGCGCGTCTCCGAGGCCAAGGCTCGGCACCACGAGAAGGTCCTCGAGGTCGAGGCCCTGAGCCAGTGGCACGCGCTCGCGGCGTCCTTGACGGCGACCACGTCCAGAGACGCCCTCAGTCGGCCGACGACGGCATCGACGGCGTCGTCGTCGCGGCCCCTGTCTCGGGAAGCCGACGCCCTGACCAACACCTCGGTGGCCGCCTCTTCCTCAGTCACCGCCGAGTCCATCGCCGAGATGGAGCGGCTCCAGGCCGAGCTCCAGGGGCTGCGAGACGAGCTCCAACGGGCCCGGGACCAGGCCGACGATCTGCGCCTCGCCGCCGAGCCCAAGACTCAGGCGGCGGCAGCGACGTCATTGTCAAAGGGCGATGGCAAAGGCGCCAAGGACCCGGAGCCGGCCTCCAAGGACGGCACCACCGAGGACGAGCCCTCGTCCGGACGACCACCGACGGCCGAGGCCAAGGCGGAGCGGTCGCCATCCCGGCCCCACTCTCGAGACGCGGCCAAGGAGGCGATGCGCGAGCGCAAGCTCCAGGAGCAGGCCAAGGAGGCCAAGGCCCTCGAGGCACAGCGCGACGAGCTCCGCGGGGCCGTCGAGGCCCTGCTCGGGGAGATCGCCCAGCGGACGCAGGAGAAGACGCGTCTGGACGCGCAGATCGAGCAGATGCGGCTGCACCTGGAGCTCATGGACACCGGGAGCGACGCCAAAGGCGCCGAGGATCTCGCCCTCGCCGGTGGGGCCGACGAGAGCTTCACGACGTCCGTCGCGGGGGACGACACGAGCACGGCCGAGGACGACGACGAGGAGGACGCCGCCCTCGCCGTCACCGCCGCCGAGGCCAAGGACACGGTGGGGACCGAGGACGAGCGCGCCGACCACCAGCGGGCGCTGCAGCTCGTCGCGCTGGTCAAGGAGGCCGTGGACGCCGGCAAAGCTCACTGGAACCGCGGGGACAAGGCCAAGTGCTACCAGACGTACGTCCGGGCTTGTGAGCGGGCGCTCGAGACCCTCCGGGAGATGCGGCAGAGCCACCGGGAGGAGATCGCGGCGTTCAAGGCCGCCCAGCAGGAGGCCGGGCGTCTGCCCCCGGCCAAGGGCTCGATGGTCCTCCGCCGGCAGCTCGACGGGCTCCTGGCGACGTGCGAGGCGAGGACGAGCGAGTTCGAGGCCCGCGTCCGGGCCGTCCCCTTGACGCCGAGTCCCCAGCGTCGAGCGCAGCATAAGAAGAGCGTCGCGCCGTTGTCGCCCGCGGCCGAGGCTGCGACCGGGGCGGGGTCGTCGGTGGCGGCGGCATCATCGCCGAGTCCGAGCGTGTCCACCGGTTCGAGCCATGGCAGCGGCCCCGTGAACGCCAAGGCTCTGGAAGAGACCCGACAGAAACTCCGGGCCCTGGAGGCCCGGGCCAAGGCCGACAAGGTCAAGATCACCCAGCTCGAGGCGGCCCTGGCCAAGACCGAGAGCCAGCTCTCGACGTCCATGGCCAGCAGCAGCAACAGCGGGGGCGGGGGCAACGTCGCCGTACTCGAGCGGCGCCTCGCCGAGGCCGAGAAGAAGCACGCCAAGGCCCTCGAGGAGGCCGAGCGGGCGACCAAGCGGGAGCTGGCGGCCGTGTCCCAGCAGCTCGCGGCGGCCCAGGGGCGCTCGCAGGCCCTGACGGAGCAGGTCGAGACGCTGAGCCGGGACCTGGCCCGGGCGGGGAGTCGCGCCGCCGAGCTGAGCGCCATCGAGGGCGAGGTCCAGGCGCTCCGGGTCAAGGCCGCGCAGGTCGACGGTCTGAGCACCGAGCTCGGGGCCACGCGGGCCGAGCTGGGCAAGCTCGAGGCGAGCTACCGGGAGGAGCAGGCCCTCCGGAAGAAGTATTACAACCAGATCGAGGATATGAAGGGCAAGATCCGCGTCTACGCCCGGTGCCGGCCCATGAGCACGAGCGAGAGCGAGCGCGGGTGCGCCCCGTGCGTGCGCTTTGTGGACGAGTTCTCGCTCGAGCTGCAGACGTCGCACGGGCCCAAGACGTTTGCGTACGACCAGGTGTTCACGCCGGCGAGCACCCAGGACGCCGTGTTCGAGGACACCAAGAACCTCCTCCAGAGCGCCGTGGACGGCTACAACGTGTGCATCTTCGCCTATGGGCAGACGGGCTCGGGCAAGACGTTCACGATGACGGGCTCGGAGGGGCACCCGGGGCTGAGCCCCCGGGCGATCCACCACCTCTTCCGGCTCGCGGACGAGGCCCAGGGGAACCACGCGATCACGTTCCAGGCGTGCATGCTCGAGCTCTACAACGACGCGCTCATCGACCTCCTGCACCTCGTCGACGGGGGCTCGGAGCGGGACGCCCCCAAGCTCGAGATCAAGAAGAACGAGCGGGGGATGGTCTTTGTCCAGAACGCCACGATCAAGCCCTGCACGAGCGCCGCGCAGACCCTCCGGCTCTTTGAGCAGGCCAACCGGCGCCGGCAGGTCGGGGCCACCAAGATGAACGCCGAGAGCAGCCGCAGCCACTCGGTCTTTGCCCTCCTGGTCGAGAACTACAACAAGACCACCAAGGCCACGAGCGTCGGCAAGCTCAGCCTCGTCGACCTCGCGGGCTCGGAGCGCGCGGGCAAGACCGGGGCCACGGCCGAGCGGCTCAAGGAGGCCCAGGCCATCAACAAGAGCCTCAGTGCCCTCGGGGACGTGATCGCCGCGCTCTCGGCCAATGAAAAGTTCATCCCCTACCGGAACAACAAGGTACCGAACGGCGGGCGACGATGGGCTCTACAACAATGAAAGGCCACTGACGACGTTGGTTCTCCTCTGCAGCTGACGCAGCTCATGCAGGACTCGCTCGGGGGCAACGCCAAGACGGTGCGTTGCGTGGGCACCGACCGACCGACTCCCGGGCGGCGCTGACGGTCTGCTCTTTGCGACAGCTCATGTTCGTCAACATCTCCCCCGCCGACTACAACCAGGAGGAGACGCAGACGTCGCTCCAGTACGCCGCGCGGGTCAAGCTCATCACCAACAGCGCCAACAAGAACTCGGAGAGCGAGCAGGTGAACCGCCTCAAGGCCATCATCCGCCAGCTCCGCGCGGGCAAGACCGACGTCGACCTCGACGGGGTCCTGGACGGATAGCGGCACTATAGACAACCAAGTAACGACAGACAGACCGACAATGAATGGGTGGGCTCTCTCAACAACTCGGCGTTAGAAAGTTTATTCGCTCGGGCAGCGACTCCCGAGCGTCGTCCCCAGACCAACCGGCCACCACGACGCACGCCCACGAGTCGCCGCGTCCGCCGCCCGAGGACGCGCCCCAGGTGGCAGACACCGCACCGACCATCAGCCGTTTATCTGTTGGCCTTGGCGACACGCTCGATCTCGTCCTTCTTCTTGATGGCGTACGAGTTCGACGAGCCCTTCGAGGCGTTGATGAGCTCATCGGCCAAGCACTCGGCGATCGTCTTGACGTTGCGGAAGGCGGCCTCACGCGCACCCGTGGCGATGAGGTAGAGCGCCTGGTTGACGCGACGGAACGGCGAGACATCGACGCCCTGGCGGCGGACGACACCGGCCGAGCCGACACGGGTCGAGTCCTCACGCGGGCCCGACTTGATCACGGCATCGACGACGACCTGGAGGGGGTTCTTGTCCGTGAGCAAGTGGATGATCTCGAGCGCGTGCTTGACAATGCGCACAGCCTTGAGCTTCTTGCCGCTGTTGCGGCCCTTGCGCATCAACGCATTGGCGAGACGCTCCACGATCGGGCACTGGGCCTTGCGGAAGCGCTTCTTCTGGTAGCGCTGCGCCGTGTGCGGCAAGAAGGTCGCGGCCTTGCCCTTGACGGCGATGTAGTCCTCAAGGGAGATATCAGTGCTGACACTGATATCGTCGTACGACCTGCATCCAGACACACACACACACACACGCGTCAGCCGCCTGCCTGCCGCTGGATCGTCCGTGGAGATGCACGCGCGCGCGTGTCGGGGCCCCGCGTATTTGTGCCAGTCCGCTGTTTGTCCTTGTCGTCCACTGCCACTCGCATCGACGTCACACCCCGCTGGGCCTTCTATCTCGATGGTGGTCTGTGGGCTGAGGTCGCATGCATGTCGATCCAGCAAAGACCCAGACAACGACTGCCGTTGATGTCACGGGGGGTTGCTCGCGGGTCCGCCCCGCCTCGCTCATCAGGGCGTTCATTGATCAGTGATCGAGCGCAATGAATGTGACGAATGCGTCCTCCGGTGGTGGTGAAGGAGGGAGGGGGGGTCGACTTCATGCGATCGTTGTCGGTGTTATCGTGGCGGTGCGGCGGTGGTGGTCCATGGATCGGGCGATATCTCGCGGTCCAAGGGGCCAAATCGGACGAGACTCGCACCCACGGACGACGCGGAATGTCGCGGACACGCGGCGGGGGACGCCAAGACGCGCGCATGCGCCACTCGCATCTTACCACTTGTTAAAGAGCTTCACTTCAGTTGCAACTTCCGCCATGTTGAGAGTTTCCGAGGATGAAAGAACTGGCGTTGCCTAGTGTCAGTGCGCAGTATGAGGCCCCAAACGAATGGGCAGCAGGTCGGAAGTATACAAAGCCCTAGTCAACCATACAATCTCCAAGTCTCGCGGCATTCCACACCACTCAGTGGGGGGAGGGAAAGGGGCTGAATTGGTGAATTGGCAGGCCCCGACGGGGATTAGGGTCCTCAGAGGCGGTCCCAGGGCATAGTGAACCGGTTCGGACCGCCGTTTGCGAAATTCACAATCCGCGGACTGGAAAATCGACTTTTTATACGTGGGCAAGAGACACGCCATCTGGGTCCCAAAATTACCAACCAACACTCTGGAACCGTCAGGACTCTGTAACCCAATGCGTTTTGGAAGATGGAGACAATCATTTATCTAACACCAATACATAAACGATTTATCACCTCCTTTACGATTCGATGCGGAGTTTCTCAGAACGTCAGACAGTGTGACTCACCACCATCACGATGCTCATTGTCACACTGGCAGGCTTGGAGACCCACACACGCACACCCAACAAGCAGCGCACCGACAGCATGGGGGGCGGCCCCGCAAGCGCCGACGTCGTCCGCGCCTCGTGCCTCCTGACGTTCCCCGAGGCGTCGGGCGTCGAGCCTGTGCCCGTGGACGCCTGGTACCTCCACGCCGTTGGGCGGACGTTCCTCCGGCGCCTCGCCCGCGACCGCCTCGGTGATAACATGAAGCTCGCGCTGCTCATGCAGCTGACCGACCCCGCGTCGGGCCACCGACGCTACGTCTCGGTGGGTTCGGACGCCGTGCTCCAGCGGGCCCTGCGGGAGATGTTCGCCGCGCCCGAGCGCGTGCTCGTGCTCCACGTCATCTCCCTCGAGGCCGTCGCCGGCCACCGCCGGATTGATGTCCGGCCCGAGATCAACCCCAACGTGTCGCCCGAACCCGTGGCGCCCATGGGCCTCGTCTTCCCGACGCTCGCGGTCGAGGGGCTCGATCAGAGTCAGGCCGCTGCGATCCCCGAGGCCACGGTGCTCGGCATGAGTCGCTCTTTTCGCAAGGACCCCCACGAAGACGTCCCCGCTGCGGGTGCCAAGGTCGTGAGCTGGACCAATGACGCATCTCTTGACGCTGCCGATGATGGCTCTGGGGTCATGGGCGAGCTCACGGTGCCTGTCAAGCCCCCGCGGACGAAGGCCGGGGCCGCATCGGCCACCCTGGTGTCAGCGACGGACGATGCTGTCGTCTCACCGGCACTGGACCTCGCCGCCGCCGGTGCCAAACTCATTTCGAACTGTGGCGCGTCGGCGGAAGAAGAGATTCCTCTGGCCCGCGTCGTGGACGACGCCGATGCCGCCGCCGCCGCGGACTCGGAGCCGCCGATGGTCCGCACGCGGATCCCCGAGGACTATGTGATGCTGGAGCTACAGCACGGTGCGGGACTCGGCGACGTCCCTGTGGTCGCTGCAGAAGCAGCAGCCGAAGCCGGGGCCATGGCCAGGTCGTCGACGTTTTTCATTTCGACGAACTGGCATCTCCAGGCCGCGGGGGTCCAAA
>JAADYI010000684.1:0-13851 GCA_023338185.1 Lagenidium sp. CBS 127285
AGTCACTAAGATGAGTGTTGGTCGTGTCGCTTCATGTGTGACTTTTCACATTCGTAAGATCCAAATGGACTTCACCATGTGGACCTTTGGACGTCATTGACCTGCACTAAGTTCGCGGGGGCGTCGTCATCATCATTGCTGCATTGCTCCTGTGTGGGACTTGAATTTTCAAAACCGGCCGTTCTGTTTGAAAGACAGGCCATCACCCTTGTCTTTGGACCAACGAGCCCAAAATTCAAAACCAACAACACTCGACCGACCAACGTCAAAAGCCCTTGCAGACTCAAACGCCATGCCCGCCGCCGTACCCATGTACGGCCCCGAGGCCCTCGAGATGCCGCAGCCCGCGAAGGAGCCCGCCCCGGGGTCCCCGACTGAGTCCCGCGGCTTCGACGAGGAGATGCTCTCGCCCGTGTCCAAGCTCGAACTCGCCCGCAAGTACGCCGCCCAGGAACAGCAGCGCCGCATCGACGCCGCCTGCGACCGCATGGTGGCCCAGCGCAAGGAGCAGCTCACCAAGCGTGATGCCATCGCCGCGCGTCTCGAGGACCACATCCGCAACAAGCCCCAGGCCACCGACGACGATGACGCCGCCGGCTCCTCGGTCGTGGCCAAGCCCGGCCGCCTGGCGTCCATCACCCGCCGCCTCGTGGACGTGTTCGCCTCAACAACCAACGCCGAGGCGGATACCAAGCAGGACGAGCAGGACGACGTCGATACGACATACTCGCCGACGCGGCAATTACTCCGGTGCGTGGTTGTGGCGCACGGCGTCGCGCATGTCCAAGTGTGCGTGGTCTGACGCTTGTTTGTATGCACTTAGAGCGACGAGGAGCAAGTTAAACACGCTCGTGGCCAGTGGCGAGGTCACTCCGGACGGGGACGCCGAGTTCCCGACGACCAACTACCACCTCAAGCAGCTCGGCCTTGTCAATGACAAGATCAACATCTACGCGCCGCTCGACGAGCAGCAGCGCGAGCTTCGCCGCCGTCGGGAGTGTGCCATTCGCGGCCAGGAGCGGACTCGGCTAGAGGCCAGCCAGAATGTCCACGACGACTACAACTCGGCCGATGATTCGGACTACGCTGATGCGGACAATGACAGCGCCGAGGACGATGATGACTCGGATCTTGATCTCGACGAGGATGAACTTCGCCAGCTCATCCAGGACCAGGCGACCCTGGACGAGCGGGTCGCGCGATGGCGGCAGCTGAAGAGCGACAAGAAGAAGATGATCACATCGCGCTCATCGGCGCTCGGGCTCTCGCCGCTCCAGAAGCTCACAGCACTGGTGTTTGTGACACTGGCGGTCATCATGGCCGTGTTTGTCGCCGAAGAGCAGTCGTCGTTCTGCAGGAACCTGCTCCAGGGCGGGGCACCTGTGGAAGGTGCGGCGTTTTTTTTTTGTTTCCTTGTCACTGACTTGTGAGGGGGGAGGGGACTGACGACTCCACTGTGATTTGATGCTCCATTGTAGATGCGCGGGTGCTCACGTGTGGGGCCGTGGCCGAGCTCCACGCGATGCTCATGCGACTCGCGGCGCTTGCAGGGCTCTTGGCAGCATGAGCTCTCGGTTGTTGTATCCCCCATCACATTCATTTTGGGATGCCCGCGTGACTTTGTATTGGGTTAGAATTTGTGAGCCGTAACTAATGTACATTTTGATTCTGGCGTGGACCACCCTATTCATTCATCTCCCTGTGTTCCGTGATGACTCTCTTTCGCATCCGACAACGGAGGCGCTGAACTCCCTTCTTGCCACCCCTTCCTGCCCAGTCATCAACCCATTCCGCCATCACCCACGCGAGTGTGGACCAATTGAGCGACTCGGAACAATGGCCAACGGCAAGCGCGTGCTGGCGTTCGAGGGCGAGCGCGAGCTCGTGACGGAGCCCCGCGCGAAGGAGCTCCTGGCCCCATACGCGGGGCTCCTCGGGGGCGACAGCGTCCCGTCGTTCACGCACATCACGCTCCGGAACAAGAGCTACACGCTCCCCGCGGCCAAGATCATCGCCGACTTCTTCGCGGGGCTCGTCGCCCGCGGGGCCTTTGCCGCGCTCACGAGCGTCGACTTTGCCGACATGATCGCCGGTCGCCCCGAGGACGAGGCCCTGCAGGTCCTCGCGACGCTCTGCGACGCGCTCGCGCCGATCAAGACCCTCGAGCGCATCGACCTCAGCGACAATGCGCTCGGGGAGAAGGGCGTCCGCGCGTGCTTTGGGCTCCTCCTCGGCCAGGAGGAGCTCCGCCAGGTCTTCTTCTGCAACAACGGCATCTCGGCCGCCGCCGCCGAGGTCATCGCCCGGGAGGTCCTGCTCTTCCGCGGCGCCGATGCCCCGACCAAGCTCGAGACGCTGCATTTTTACAACAACATGAGCGGCGATGGCGGGGCCCGGGCCCTCGCGGAGCTCGTCGTCCGGTCCCCGCGACTCCGGGACCTGCGGTTCTCGGCCACCCGCGCCCAGCGCGCCGGGAGCCTCGCCATGGCCCAGGCCGTCGCGGGCCTCGCAGACCTCGAGCGCCTCGACCTCAGCGACAACACGTTCGGTGCCGAGGGCGGCGAGGCCCTCGCCGAGGCGCTTGCCAAGGCCCGGGCCCATCGCCAGCTCCGTGAGCTCAACCTCCGCGACGCGGCCCTCGAGGATGGCGGTATGCTCGCCCTCACCCGCGAGGTCTTTGCCCAGGGCCTCCCTCAGCTCACGAGCCTCGACATCTCGGGGAACGAGCTCACGGCCGAGAGCCTCCGGCCCATGGCCCGCGCCCTCCGTCGCCTCCCGGAGCTCCGCGTGCTCCAGCTCGAGGAGAACGAGTTTGCCTCGTCGGGGGCCCGGGCCCTCGCGCGGGCGTTGGCCGCTGGGGCCGCGCCCAAGCTCGAAAAGCTCGTGGCGAATGTCAATGAGATCGGCACCACCGGGGCCGTGGCTCTCGTCGCGGCCGCCGCTACCAAGGCCGCGCTCGCGGTGCTCGAGATCGACGGCAACATGATCTCGACGGCGGGCGTGGACAAGCTCACGGCCGCGCTCGAGGCCAAGGGCAAGCGCAACGTCCTGGGCTCGCTCGAGGACAATGACGAAGAGGGCGAGGAGGAAGAGGAGGAAGAAGAAGAAGAAGAGGAGGAAGAAGAAGAGGAGCTCGCACGTGTCCAGCCCCCGCCGGCGCCCGTCAGTGGCTCCGTGGAGGCCCTCACGGCCCAGTTGGCCGCGTCGCTGACCATCTCGGAGCCGCCGGCCCCGCTCTTTGCCTTCAAGAGCACCCAGCGGGAAGTCGTCGACGCCACCCGGGCCCGGGCCCTGCTGGAGGAGGCCGGAGTCGACGCCCACGCGACGACGCCCCTGCGCTTCACGGCCATCACCCTGCGGGGCAAGAGCTACACCGAGGCCGGGGCCCAGGTCCTCGCCGACGGCTTCCTCGCGCGGCTCGCGGCCCCGGACCTCCGGGTCGTGGACCTCGCCGATGTCATCGCCGGGCGCCCCGAGGACGAGGCCCTGCGGGTCCTCGCGTGCATGTCGGCGGCCCTCGGGGGCCACGTGCTCGAGGAGATCGACCTGAGCGACAATGCCCTCGGGGAGAAGGGCGTCCGCGCGTGCTTTGCCCTCCTCCGCCCGCAGCCGACGCTCCGGCGCCTGCTCTTCTGCAACAATGGCATCTCGGCCGCCGCCGCCACGGTCATCGCCCACGAGATCATGCTCCAGAACGGCCCCGAGGCCGAGTCGCCCCTCGAGGAGTTCCACTTTTACAACAACATGAGCGGCGCCGATGGGGCCCGGGCCATCGCCGGGGTCCTCGGCCAGTGCCCCCGGCTCCGGGTCCTCCGCTACGCGAGCGCCCGCGCGGGCTTTGAGGCCAGCGCGGCCCTCGCCGAGAGCATCGCCCAGCACCTCCAACGCCTCACGTCCCTCGACCTCAGCGACTGCTCGTTCCGGGACGACGGCGCCGCAGCCCTGGCCCGGGCCATCGGCCGCCAGCGGGAGCTCGCGTGCCTCAAGCTCCGGGACGCGTCCCTGGGCCCCGAGGGCTCGGCCCAGCTCGCCGACGCCGTCCTCGCCAGCGGCCTCGAGCTCCGCGAGTTGGACCTCTCGGGGAACGAGCTCGAGGACGACGGCCTCGAGGGCCTCGTCCGGCTCGTCGCGGGGCAGCCCCGGCTCGAGGTCCTCCGCCTCGACGAGAACGAGATCACATCGGCGGGGCTCGGGGCCTTTTGCGACGCCCTCCGCGCGGCCGGGGCCCCGTCGGGACTCGTCGAGCTCTCGTTGTGCGGGAACGAGATCACCGCCAAGGGCGCCGTGGCCCTCGGCGAGTCGCTCATTCCCGGGCTCCCGGCCCTCGCCCGCCTCGAGTTGGACGGCAACATGATCTCGGACCGCGGCGTCGAGCACCTCCGGGGTCTCCTGGCCAAGGCCGGCAAGGCCGAGGCCCTCGGCTCGCTGCAGGACAATGAAGGCGACGACAGCGACGACGAGTAGAGCGTGACGCAGAGAGAGAGAGAGAAGTGTAGACGGACGGAACGAACGATAGAGAGCGAGCGAGAGACAGAGAACCAAAAGAACAAGCGACTTTGTTTGCGTGTGCGCGTGCGATCGTTCTCGTACGCTTGTATTTGCATGAGCCTCGTGCGCCTCAGACGAGAAACTCATCGAGGAGGTCCTGCAGGAGATGCTCCTGGCTCTGCCGTTGGCCTGGATGATGATGATGCCGCTGCTGCTGCTGATGATGATGATGCCGCGCACGACGACCCGACCGACTCCGACTCAAATGGTGGTGGTGGTGCTTGTCCTCGGCCGGGTCCCAGTCCCCAGTGCCATTGCCGCCACCGTCGTCGCCGCCGTCGTCATCGTCATTGCCGTCGCTGTCGTCGCTGTCGTTCTTGTCCTCGCTGCGGTGCTTGGCATCCCAGCCACCACCGCCGCTTCCGTGGTCTTCGTCATCGTCGTCGGCCTCGGGGGACGACCACTTGCGCGCCGACAGCCAACTCGTCGTCGTCATTGTCGGCATGGGCAACGTGTCCGGGGCCCTGCCGGTGCTCGACTCGGTGGGGCCAAAGCGGAGCGTGGGGATCCCACTGGGGCGGAGTATCCGCGGCGGCGGGGCATCCGTCGGGAGGCTCTTGGGCTCGGCGCGACTCTCCTCCGGGCGCCAGCCCCGACGCTCCTGCGGGAGTGGGGCCACTTGCACGGGCTTGCTGTCCCAGTCAAAGACCCGGCGGCTCGACGATGCCGTCCCGGGGCCCACGGGAACGGCGGGCGCGCTTGGGTCCTTGCGCCAGCGACTCGTCAACGCCCCGCCACCAGCGAGGTCCCCCAGGGCCGTCGTCGGCCAGAGCTCGAGCTCGTCGCCGCCCGCGGGCTTGCGCTGTTGTTCGCGGCCCGTTGTCGTCGTCGTCGTCGTCGTCGTCGGGGCCTTGCTGGGGCGCTCCCCGATCGCGAGGCGGCCGTGAGGCGTGAGGGAGGGCCGGGGCACGGGCTGCTGGTCGAAGAAGCGATGCTGCAGGGCCTGGGCGGCCGTGAGGCGGCGCCCGGGGTCGTACTGGAGGAGCTCCCCGAGGAGCTGCGCGGCCGCGCGACTGGCCGTCGGGGGGAGCACGTGGTGCCAGGGCACCGGCGGGGCCTTGGGGAAGCGGAACTGGCGGAGCGAGGCGAGCGTAATGCCATCGGGCCACGCGTCCTTGGTCGGGGTCCCGAGGACCCGGGCGATCCGGGCGAGCTGGTCGGCCTCCGAGGCCCCGGGGAAGAGCGGGGCCCCGAGGTAGAGCTCGGCGAGGATGCAGCCGCAGGCCCAGAGGTCGATGGGGCTGTTGTACGCCGGGGCCCGGAGGAGGAGCTCCGGGCTCCGGTACCAGCGGGTCGCGACGTAGTCGGTGAAGGGCGGCCGCGAGCGGATCTCCCGGGCCTGCCCGAGGTCCGCGAGCTTGAGGGTCTCGTCGTGGCACAGGAGGTTCTCGGGCTTGATGTCCCGGTGGAAGAAGCCGTGCTTGTGCATGTGCGCGAGTCCGGCAAAGAGCTGATACATGATCGACTTGATCTGGGCCTCGGAGAGCCCGCTGCCGTGGATCGGCCCGGGACTCGCGTCGGTCGCCGTCGGTATCGCATCGCCATCACCACCAGCAGCAACAGCAGCAACAGCGGCCTGGGCCTGGGCCTGGGGCTGGGCGTGAGCCTGGTGCTCCCGAAGGACCTTGTGGAGGGACGAGTGCATGTACTCAAAGACAAAGTAGAGCTCCTCCCGGTCCCGCACGACCTCCTTGAGCTGGACGATGTTGTCGTGGCGCAGGGCCCGCAGCGCCCGGAGCTCGCGGAGCTGGAGGCACTCCTCCCACGTCGGGAACACGGCCTTGATCTTCTTGATGGCCACGATCTCATTCGTACGAAGACTCCGAGCTCGGATCACCTCCCCGAACGAGCCGTCTCCGAGCCGCTCGAGGAGCTCGTAGCGGTTCATCTCGACGCTTTGTACACGCGCGCGCTGGTGGGCGGTGGCGGTGGCGGTGGCGTCGATCGATTGATCACTCGGGACAAGACTGAGAATAGCAAATGAGGCGGTGGTGTATTACGATCGCTTGTCCACTGGCTGTGGCTCCATTCTGCGACGCAGACGCACGGGAGAAGGTCAGTCCTTGGTGAGCTTGGCGTAGTTCTCGAGCATCCAGCGGAGGGACCCGGCGACGCTGTCGATGTCGACCTTGTGCTTGGCGCTAGCATCACAACAACCACGTCAGCACACACACGCACAGTCGAGGCCCAATGCTGCGTCACACGGGACCTGATGGGGAGGACGGGGATGTCCGTGGCCTGCCGCAGGCGGAGGATGTTGCGCTCGGCGCCGGCCTCGTCCATCTTGTTGGCGGCGATGAGGCTCGGGCGAGTCGTGATGTTGGGCGCGTAGAGCTCGAGCTCCCGCTGGAGGTGCTCGAGGTCCCGCAGCGGGTCCCGGCCCTCGGTCCCCGCCGTGTCGAGCACGTACAGGAGGATCTGCGCCGACGGCATCATCAGCACACGCACACACGTACACACACACACGCACACACACGCAAGTGCATGCGGTCGTTCGTCGTCGTCGCCGAGGTCGTACCTTGGTCCGCTCAATGTGCCGGAGAAAGTCATGACCGAGGCCGACGTTCTTGTGGGCCCCCTCGATGAGCCCGGGGATGTCGGCGACGCTGAGGCGGTACGTGTCCGGGAAGTCGACGATCCCGACGAACGGGTGCAGCGTCGTGAACGGGTACGGGGCGATCTCGGGCGTGGCCCGGCTGAGGCGGCTCAGGAGCGTCGACTTGCCGGCGTTCGGGTACCCCACGAGCCCGACGTCGGCGATCGTCTTGAGCTCGAGCTCGTAGTACTGCGACGTCCCCGGGCTCCCGACGTTCTTGCCCTCGGGCATGTGCTTGCGGAGGCGCCCAAAGTTGGTCGTCTTGCCCGCGAGGATCCGGTTCCCGAGCCCGGGCTTGCCCCCCGTCGCGGCCACGAACCGCGCCCCGTGCTGGTCGAGGTCGCACACGGCGGTCATGCGGTCGACGATCTCAAAGTCCCCGTCGTCCCCGACGTCGCGCTCGTACTGCGGGGCGCAGCGCACAGGACGAAAACGAACACACCGAGCCACGTTCAGCCACCGCCCGTTGGTCGAGTCACACACACACACACACACACACACACGCACCCGGTCGACGCGCTTGATGATCGTCCCGCACGGGACCTTGACCACGCAGTCCTTGCCCCGCCGTCCGGCCGAGTCGTTGGCTGTGTGCACGAGACGTGGGGAACGTTAGTTAAGTCGGCGAGTGAGCGAGTGCGTGCGTGCGCGCGTGACGTACGCATGCCGTTCTGCCCCGCGCCGCCGCGAAAATGGTGCGTGGCATTCGCGAGGTTCTGCACGCGGTGGTCGGCGAGGATGATCACGCTGCCCCCGCCGCCCCCGTGGCCGCCATTGGGCCGTCGCCGCAGCGCCGACTCGCTGAAGAAGCTCGAGCAGCCGTTGCCCCCGTGGCCCCCGGTGGCCTTGATCCGGATGCGGTCGACAAAGCGCCGCTTCGAGTGCTTGGCCCGGCGGACGCTGACTTTCTGCTTGACGTGCTCCTCGACGCGCCGGGGCCGCCGCGGGAGGGCCCCGAGGTCCGCGCCCCCTTCACTCTGGGCCCACGCCGCGACGTCGACGTCGTCAAAGAGCAGCGCGTCGTTATCGTCGTCGTCGTCGTCGTCGAGCTCAAAGTCCTCGTCGAACTCGTCGTCGTCATCAAAATCCTCTTCCATGTAGAGCTTACCATCCTCCTCGTCATCATCATCATCGTCGTCGTCGTCGTCGTCGTTGCCGCCCTCGTCTTGATCATCCCGACGGCGACTCGAGAACGGCGCCGACTGCAGGAACCCCCCACGATGCCCCGCCAGTCGCCGGCCGAATCGCCCGAACGGCGGCGACAGCGCCGAGGGGACGAGCGGCAACGCACTGCCGCCACCGCAACGCCGCGTCGCCTCCCGCCCGACCCGCAGCGGGGCCCGCGAGACCGCGCGCGCGAGGCCCTGGACCCGCCGCAGCATCATCTTTCGCAGTCTTCACCAGCCACACTCCCTGGCCAATGAATGAAACGACTGGGGGGTCACGGAGCATAGAAACACACAGTGCACACACGTCACAGGATACGAACAAGGCGCATGGATTGTGATTTGTCTTGGCTGGTGGACCAAGGATGAGACCAAGGCGACGAAAGAAGACGCTGCGTCATGCTTCGTATCAGGTGGTGCCGCTCTTCTTCACGACGCTCACAAAGCCGCTGGTCGCGGCAAAGTACTTTTTGTTGGCCTCCTCGACGCGCTTCTTGGCGGCCTCGGGGTTGACGAGCTCGATGCCCTGCACGGGCGTGAACGCGAGACTCGACGCGAGCCCCGAGAGCGGCACGGACGCGGCCGCCGCCGACTTGGCCAGCGCGACGCTCGCCTGCCGGAGCTTCTTGGTCGACTGCCGCTGCTCCTTGCGGGTGATGCGGAGGACCCCGGAGCCCTCCTGGCCCAGGCGCCCGAGGCTCCGGCCCATGGCATTGTCCCCGTACTCGTCGTCGGCCGTCGCAAACGTCTGGCGATTCAGCTCCCGGCGGACGTCGGTCATCTGCAGGCGCTCCTTCATCTTCCGGTAGCGCTTCCCCCCGCGCTTGCGCCGGGGCTTCTCATCGGGGATCGGCAGGGCCTTCTTCGTCTTGGCCTTCTGGGGCTCCTCCCACTTGGCAAACTTGGCCACGAGCTCGGCGCGGAACCGACGGCCCGTCTCGCCGGCGGCGCTGACCCCATCGGGCGTCCCCGCGGCGGAGGCCGTGAGGGCGGCGGCGTGGGGCTGGCTATCGACGCGGGCCATGAGCGCGAGCTTGCCGGCGAGGGCCCGACACGCCTTCATCCGCAGATACGGCGGCACGCCCTGGACGAGGTCGCTGTAAAAGATGATCCCCGTGTGCTTGAGCGCCGCGGCGGACGAGAAGCCACTGAGGACCTTGCGCTGCTGGCCGAGGACCTGGAGGTTGCACGCCGGGATCCGCGCGAGCGCGGCGACGCCCCCCGCGAGCCCGACGAGCTGCGCGGCGATGCGCGTGCCCACGAGCTGCGTGACATTGGGCGCGAGGAAGCTCATCCGCCGCTCGACAAAGCCCAGGATCATCTGCTTGTCCTCGTGGAGAGACAGGAGCTCGGCGCAGGCCTCGAGGCACATCCCCAGCGCGGGCTCTTCGAGGGGCCGCCCGCTCGTCGCCGAGCCCGTGACCGAGATGCTGATCACCGCCGCGCTCGGCAGAAGCCGCGAGAGGTCGACGAGCGTCAGGTCCATCTCATTCCCGATGGCCTGAACGACGCGCGCGTAGTCGAGCGCATTCGGCACGAGCGCGTCGAGCTCGGGGAACTTGGGGGCGTACAACTCGGCGATGAAGCGGTGGATCGCCGCGATCTCGTCGTCGATCTGCACCATGAGGTCGTTGGACGTCACGACGAGCTGGTACTCGGCCGAGCCCTCGGCCAGCGCCTCGGGGTCGATGGCCTGCGATGATCCGCGGTCGACAAAGCCCCGGATGGTCTCGACGTGCTCAAGGTACTGCGGCGAGCGCTTGAGCTGCGCGACGGCAGCGAGGCCCTTGCCCTGCGCCGCGGCCTCCTGGATCCCCGCGAGCCGCCTCGCCTCCTCCCGCGCGGCCGCGGCGTCGGTCTCCTCGCTCGCCTCCATGAGCGCGTCATCACCGTCGCTCTCGTCGTCGTCCTCATCGTCCGCGTTATCGCCGCGCTTCCGCTTGCCCCCGCGCGACGCCGCGTTCACATGCTGCAGCAGCTGCGGCTCCTCCTCTTCCTCCACGCCGCTATCGCCGCTGAGGTCGTCGAGATCATCGAGGAACGACTCGGCCACGGACGCCATGATCACGGGGCCTGATCCAGTCGGTGGGTTGGTAGGTGGTGGTCGGGCTTGTCGATGTGTTTGTTGCCCTGCATGCGAGAGCGTTAACCTAGGGGAAACATCCTGGGAGCAACTCCCAAAGTTGACCAGATCTCCACCAAGTCAATTTCAACAGACGGACTCTTAAACAAACCATGCCAAGAAAGAGAAACCTAATCTGATCCATTCATTGTACAACGTCCTGCGGTCGTTCCCGATGAGCATCAATGGCGCGTGTCGTCGTCGTCATCGTGGACAGACATGCGAGGGAAGCGCCCCAAGACGCATAGGTCGTCTGATGCCCGCCATCCCATGCATGTCTGTCCGCCATGACCCCGCGCAAGGAGTCTACTACTTACCACGCCTCGCGACGCCCCCCACCGCCAAAGCCGCCGCCACCGCCACCGCGACCACCGCCAAACCCACCACTGCCGCGGCCCCGACCACCTCCTTGACCCCCACGGCCACCACCGCCGCCACCGCGGCTGCCCGACCCTTGGCGCTCCTCGAACGGAGCGGCGACGATGCCGGCGACGCCGAACAGGTTCATCTTCTTGAGCGTCTTCTTCTCGAGCAAGGGGACCTGTGGGAGCCCAATGCACATGCTGTACTCAGCCGCCATCTGCACGAGTCCCTCCTTCGTCAGGCCCAGACGCTTGACGTGCGTGTTGTAGAAGCCCAACCACGCCTGGTACGACTGCTGCGCCGACTTCTCGAGCTCGCTTCCGCGCTTGAGAGAGGCAATCGCCCGAGTCGTCTTCGCTTGGCTTGGGTCGAAATGCTTGGGCAAGGCGCCCTCCTCCATCGGGAGATCCTTGAGTTCGCGAAGGAGCGGGCGCTCAAAGTCGGCGATAACGAGCACACCATGTCCATCCGATCCCGCGCGAGCAGTGCGCCCGAGGCGATGAATGTACTGGTCCCGATCCGTGAGGCCAACTTGGAGAACGAGCGTGACGTCGGGATAATCAACACCCCGGGCCGAGACATCCGAGGAAAACATCATCACCCGCCGGCCGGCGTGGAACGCATCTGCGGTCTTCATCCGCGCAGACTGGCTCTTGCGCGAGTGCATCTCGAGAACATCCGCAAAGCCAGCGGCGCTGAAGAGCTGGGCCATAAACTGCGCCGCTCGAGCAGTAGGAAAGAAAGCCATGATCTTGTAGTCCTTGGGACGCTGGGCCATGTGATCCATAAGCACAGACTCCACAACCGGAATGACATCGGCCATCGCGCACGTGATGAACTCCTGCGTCGCCTGGGCATTCGTCTGGTCATCATCCTCGCCAATTGTGTCCACAAACACATAATCATCCTTGAGTGCGACAGCCTTCAGCTCCTTGGTCGACGCCGGAAGCGTGGCGCTGAAGAGGAGCGTCTGTCGATGCTTGGGCAAGTGGTGGATGATCTTCAAAATCTCAGGTCGAAAGCCCATATCAAGGAGGCGATCGGCTTCGTCCAGCACGAGCACGCGGAGCTGCCCGAGCTTGGCGCGGATCGCACCCGTGTCTTGGCCAAGGTGGTCAATGAGCCGACCCGGGGTTGCGATGAGAATATCCAACGGCGTGTTGCTCGTAAGGGTCTTGGTGTCCTTCTTGATCGAGTTTCCACCAACAAAGCACGCAATGTGCAAGTCGTGGAACTTGGTGAGACGCCGAGCCTCGGTGGCGATCTGCAGCGCCAATTCGCGCGTCGGGGAGATGACCAGCAAGGGGATGGCATCACCGGATGGTCGATCTTGCACGAGGTGCTCAATCGACGGCAACAAGAAGGCCATGGTCTTGCCGTTACCGGTCTTGGCCTTCGCCAAGACGTCCTTTCCCTCAAGAACATGGGGGAACGTCTCGTGCTGGACGTGGGTGAGGAACTCGTACTGGAGCTCCTCGCGAATCGCCCGCTTTGAGCGCTCCGAGATCGCGAGACTCGAGAAGCTTGTCTCCGAGAGATGGTGCATCGTCTTGGCCCGCGCAGGTTCGCTGCTTTCACTACGAGCAGCCGTCATCGGGGCGGTCGAGGACCGTGGCTGCTGCTGCTGCTGCTGTCGCTGTGGCTCCGCCTTGAGCTTGGGGGCATCGCCGCCGCCGTTGGGCCCTCCACCGCGTCCACCGCCACCGCCACGTCGCCCGCCGCGACGCACGCGCTTCTTGGCGTCCTGGGGCCCGCCATCGGCCTCGCGCTTGCCCTGCTGCGGGGGGTTCATCTCGTCCGTGCCCGGTGTCCGAGAGATCCTTTCTTTCCAAATGTGGCGGTTGGTCGGCAACTGACCACGTCATTTCCCTTCAATATGTGATACATTGGGAGCTTGGGCAGAAATTAACAACCAAACACCCATATATTTGCCAACAGAGGGAGCGAAATCATCAAAAGTGCAAGCACCATGGAGGAGATGGCGCGTGTGCTCGGGGCCGTGGCCGGGGACCTCCAGCAGTCCTTCGGGGCCGTGTTCGAGCGCGTCGGGCGCAACCTCGAGCAGAGCGCGCAGATGATGGACCTGATGAACGCCATGATGGAGAGCGCGCTCCTCCAGCAGCTCGACGTCCGCCACCGGCTCGCGACGCCCCAGAACCTCGTCACCGCCACGATCGTCAACCGCTCGCCCATCGTCATCGCCGAGGCGCAACTACGCATCCGGGGACTCGGAGCTGGAGACGACGCGAACGAGGCCATCGTCCTCGAGCTCCCGCCGCTTGAGGCCCGCTCGGAGCACGAGATCGAGACCCCCATCTCAGCGGTCCGGGCCATCGCCGTCGCGGACGGGGCCCTGGAGCTGGCGGTGCGGAGCCCGGGGACGCGGCAGTGGCTCAGCAAGAGCTTCCCGTGGCGGATAGCCCTCGCTCAGCTCGCGACCATCCACGTGGAGACGGCGCCCATCGACGGCGTCAGTGCCCTCCGCCACCCCCAGTACCATCGGATCGAGACTGACGCAGTGCTAATCCCCCGACTCCGCGACTGGCTCCACATCAGCCCCTTCGACGCCCTCGTGACCGCCGAGAGCGGCCACTACCGCCTCGCCTCATCCGTGGCGGAGGTCCCCGAGGTCCGCATCGCCGTCCAACGTCGCTCGGACGCGGCGACAGAGGCGACAACGATCATCGCCGTTCGGATACCAGAAGCAAACGAGCAGCGGCAGCGTGCGATTGAGCTCTGTGAGCGCATCCACCGGCAATTAACCGCGGAATGAGTATGAAACAAAACGTCTTTCGCAGCATTTTGGTTGTTGCTGCTGACTGTCCTCGTCACCGGATGGGTCCTAATCTCGAGCTTCTCTACGCCCACTGGCGCTGGATGAAGCCGCGGTCGCTGAACCACTTGTGGAGGAGGAATGACTGCGCCACGTACATGACCCCGAGCATGACGATCTCGAGCGTCGTGTACCACAAGATCCGCGAGTTGTTGCTCTCTTGAGCTGTTGCTCACACAGAGACACATCACTGCCATGAGTACCATACAAAACGACAGCTCGA